>VUQG01003795.1:42563-106399 GCA_015106755.1 Etia nguti
GGGGGGGGTTGGGCCCCCCCCCCCCCCCCCCCCCAAAAAAAAAAAAAAACTCCCAGTGGATTACCATTTATTTGGTGGGGTTATTTATCATTTTGCTGGAAGGTGCCCCTTGCCTTCTCCCTCCCACCTCTTTTGTTTTAATTGAGTTTATCTTTGCTCCCTTGGGTACTCCCTGTCTAAACTTAGGCCAGTGCCTGCTTCAGCGTGTAGAGTGGGCTCCTCTCCGGGTGATTCACTGCTTTGCTTTGTGCTGTGGTCACATGGGAGCAGAGCAGAGCACCACAGAAGTACTCACCCAAGTCTTGTTGCTTGTTTGTCCAGTGGTCAGTGAAGGCAGATGTTCAAGTGTCCATGATAAGAAGACTGATATCAAAGTTCTGTGTCACCAAAAAGCCTCCAGTGACTTGAGTATGACTATATTAATTGCTTGTGGTGATGTGAGTAAACCCTGACTTTACTCCCTGACAGAGTTCTATTTGTGAGTCTAAATAAGGGATTTGAATCTTCCAAATCAGCACAAACTGGAGCTTTTCCCCAAAAGTTCACACTCTACACAATTAAGGCCACCTACTCAGAGAGGCATGTGATGAATGCTTTAGTGCTTGTTGTTATAGCAGCGATGTTTTAATAATTCATTTCCCCTGTCTCTTATTTCTGGAACAGGATGAATCTCTGTTTGCTTCATGCCATCATGTTGCTGTGGTCCGTGCGCTCCAGCATGCAGGGCCAATGTGATAAATCATCAGAGGATACCAAACTCAACCTCTCTGTCACCTATGAGCTCCCATCGTTTACTGCAGAATTCCCAATCCAGAACATGGTGATACTGGATGGAGTCATCTATGTCGGTGCTGTAAATAGAATATATGCCCTGGCCCCAAACTTGACAAAGCTGTCAGAGTACCACACAGGTCCGCTGCGTGCCAACGAGACCTGTGGCAAGAAGCTGATGGGAACAAGCAGCAGTGGGAGAGTAGACAACCACAACATTGCCTTAGTAGCGGAGAACATTTACGACAAGGGGTTGTACAGCTGTGGCTCAGCAGATAACGGTGTTTGCCGCCGTCACGTCCTGGATGATGGCGTGAGCACAAAAAGCGTAGATGAAGAAGTCTACTGCTTTGCCGACAAGGTGAACCTAGGCACCGGGCAAGCCCCTGACTCAGATGTTGTAGTCAGCCCTTTGGGCTCCCAAGTGCTGAATGTGGAGAGCAATGTCATCCATTTTTTTGTTGGGAACTCAGAAATTCCTGGCAGAAGGAACATCTCAAGCAGTTCAAAACGTCCCCACACCCTTTCTCTGCGGAAAATGAAGACAAGCCAGAATGGCTTTACTTTCTTCTCAAACAGATCATACATGGACCTGATTCCATCGCTACGTGAAAATTACTACCTGCGCTACGTTTACTCCTTCCAGAGTGGACCCTTCACCTACTTCCTGACCGTGCAGCAGGTGAGCAAGGACTCTCAGGCCTACCACTCCCGCATAGTCCGCATGTGCTCCACAGACCTTGTGATTCGTCGCTACGTGGAAATGCCCCTTGAATGCATCAGCACCGATAAGCGGCGGCGGCGGCGGCGGTCTGGGACAGGTGTGAAAGTGTTTAATATCTTGCAGGCAGCCTATGTCACTAAAGCAGGAATTGACCCGGAAATTCAGAAGCATGTGAAGGTGGAAGAGGACGATGACGTGCTGTTTGCTGCCTTTGCTGAAGGAAAGCCAAACTCTACAGACCCAACGCCTAATTCAGCGGTTTGCGCGATTTCCCTGAAACAAATCAACAAAATGTTCAAGACCTACATGGAAAAGTGCAACACCATAGAGCCATACCACTTCACTGGTTTAGACAAGAAGTCCTGCTACAATGTGGTAAGAGCTGGGAGTGGGAGGGGCTTACAGTTCAGTAAAAGTCATTGTAGACCAGGGGTGGGGGAACTGCAGGTCCTGCAGGTTTCTGATGCATCCTTGATCCAACACAGCAGATTTAAAGGGCTAAATTACCTCCTCAACAAGTCTTGAAGTTCTCCAGAGGCCTGGTAACGAACTAATCATTTGATTCATGTGTGTTGACCCAGGGTGATACTGGCCCTTGAGGTCTGGAGTTCCCCACCCCTGTTGTAGACTTTGAGGGAAAAAAGAACAATCCCATTTAAATAGAAAAAAAGTGTATTTGGAAATAATGTTTGTCTTGCTTTTTATAACTTTATAGCGTCTCTCCATTTAAATTGAAAAAAAAAAAAAAAAAAGATGTCCATGTATTGTTTTAAATATTCTAAATATTCTTTCTAAGATATAGTAGTTCTTGCAGTTATGTTCCATTACAAGTCTGCAATGACTATTGCTGCATTCACATGTATTTTTATAGCACTTTTTTTGACTAGAGTGAGTTTTCCTGAAGGAACACAAGTTTTAGAAGTCAAGTTTTACAAAGATGTCTGATTTTAATCTTTTGGAATTATAGACTTTGCCTGTTAGACTAAATGCCATTTAGTTTGTTGGACGAAGAGACTGTAAGTTACTGGGTGGTCTCAGGTTCACACAGGCGTTTTATCTACTTTGTGCTCGTCTAAGTGCCCTTGAGCAAGACATTGAAACATAACTTTGACCTCTGGCACCTGTTTTTAGGGGTGTACAGTGCAGTCTGTTGGTCAGGGGCAGTTCTTGCATTGTTGTGGCTCAGTAATCCAGCACATTGAACATGAAATTATAGAATGACAGTGAGCTAAAAGTCCTGACCTTCAGCTTTAATTTGAAGTTGTTAACGTACATATTAGATGAACAGTGTACAGCTTGTTGTCATCTCAAAGGACTCATTCAACATCTGGATCAAGTGTTGGGAGGATGATCCTTAATAAACAAAGACAGCCATGTAGATTTTTTTTTATGCCAAAATCACCAAACGTTCTAGACTTGCCCGATCTGTCAAACTCATCATATGCTTATCATATGATGAATATCCTTTTCTAAAATAAGCAAAAATAAGAAAGAAACAGAAAATGTTGAACCGCAAAAGATCAGTGTGGATCTTTGTGTGAGAGAGTTTATAGTTTTAGTCATTATATTGAAAAGGACCGAAGTATTAAATACAATTACATTTTCATTGTATGTTGATTGCATCAACATTTAAAAACATCTGCCTGATGTTGTGGGCCCTGGGCTCTTTGCTCTGTTCTTCAAGTGAATACTGAGCAGTTTTTGGCTCAGAGAGGCTGCTGCTGCCAGAGTTAGGAGATGCTTTGCTCTGCATCAAAATATTTTAGGTGGGTGGCACAAGTCACATCCCCAGAATGAGACCCCAGGTTCCAGCATAAGACTGCATTGTAACAAGATGAGTAGCTGTAGTTACTTAACTAACTACTTAGTGTTTTTAATGTTGTGGCTAAGTGATTTGTTTTGTTTTTTTATTTTTTTTTACCTTTTATCTGATGTGGAAGGATCTCTGAATTCAATCTGAAAGTCAACTCTAGCTAATATGCTAGAGAAGTCCCCCCTCCCCCAATGCTGTTGCAAAATTGTTGAAGCTGGTCATCTTTTCTGCTTCGCCTCTGTCCTCTGATCTATCAGCAATGGCCCAATCAATCGGCTGAATCATCTGATCAATAATGACATGACGTTAACTGCTGACCACCCTGACAAAGGGCCTGTCAATATGTGTACTAGAGCTTGCGCCTCTGTGACTTCATCTTTACTTAACCTCGGCATCAGTCAGTACTGTATATCACCAGTCAGGCACAGGATTACCTCGATATATTATGCAGTGAATAGGTTGTCAAAGGGCAAGCACACACAGGAGTAATGAGAGAGTCGAGTGGAAACAGCCAACACAATCCAGAGGAAAACTGCTGTCAAAACACTGGGCGTGTGTGTTACTACAGAGGCTGTTTTTGTGTTACGAATTTGCTTTAAAATTGTTGGATTAGCCTTCATAGTAGCAACGTTTATTGGCGCTTGACTGCAAACCACAACCATGCACCATATCTGGGGGTAAAAAGCGTTTCTGATTGATGAGGTTTGCACAATTTATCCTTTTTGTTATAGACTGTGTACGCCAGTGAGTGACTTTTGCATACTAGGCTGCTGTGTTTTAGGCATTTTAGTGGATTTTTCTATCTTTCTAAGTGTCCTTCTTGCACAATATAAAAATCAATAAACAGAAAGTTTAAATTAGCTTGAAATGCATAACCCATTCCAGTAAACAGCAAGTCTGCAATATAGTGTAATCCTCATGAGCAGAGATTTGTTTACATTCAGTTTTTGCCATTGCTTGCATGCTTGTGGCTTAACAATCCTATTTAATGAACCTTTAGACGTGACATGTTTGCAAAAGTGTGTTTTTGAATAGTCTGAAATATACATGCTTATTCCATGCATTTCTCTCACACAGACTTTGAGAATTGCGATTTAGTTTTGAACAATCACCTTGCTCTCATTTAAAAAGATTCAGTCAGTGCTAAGTGGCTAGCCTTCCATCTCCTGCTTCCATGAGAAGGAAACAGGAGAAAACTGAATGGATCTGCCGTAGCTTGTTATCACCAATATCCGATTCAGCTCATCAAAGAAGGATAACTGACCCGGATCAGTGCATCCCTAGTCATTTAGAGGGTCTTTTGTTCTGTGGTCAGAGCATCTCCAGCTCTGGCTTTGTAAACTGCAGGTGCCAACAGTTGTTCTTTTGGTCTAAAGATCCACTGGACTGCCATTTGAACCAAAACCTACAACTGATGGAGAACTGGGTCATGTGCTGCTACACATCGTGCAGCAAGGCTGCAGAGAAAAACAAGAATACCATCACTAGTTGAATTTTAAGACTGCAGAGTTTGGTGTCTATCCATGGGATGAGGTGCTCACTGATGAGGCAGATGATCAGTCTGCCTTCAGATCATTAGTCATTATCACAAAGTGTGTATAGTATTACATATTTATTCCTATAAAAGGTGTGAGTAAGATTTCTGTCATGTCCTAATGCATGCAAAATCAACCTCGTCCTCTGCTGACACAAACACAAACTTTTCTTGATGTGTATCAGTTTTCTTCTCCAGGTCTTTTTTTTTTCTGATGGATTCCTTCTTTTCTGGACACATTACCTCCATTAAATGTTCATTAAATGTTCACTGTTTGGACACTTGTATTCTTACATTTTCCACTGCATCAGCAGATGCAAAATAAACAGAAATGTAGTCCATAAAACATTCCTTCAAAGTGCTACAGGTGATCAAAATCTGTAAAGCTGTATCTTGCCAATCTGCGGTCTGATCTTTTACTTCTGAATGTGGTGATTTTTTTTCTTTTCTTTTCTTTTTTTTTTTGATGGGATCTTACAGACAGACATGAAGAGTGACACGTGGTTGAAAGGAGATTGAAAGCAGCTTTACGAATACATGCACATACGTGGTGGGTGGGTGTTTGTGTACGTCAGTGCAATCCTGACAGCTATCAGCAGCAGAGATCCACAGGGGAAAGTGAGGAATGCTGGGAGCAAGGGATGGTGGGGGGGTGGGGGATTTGAGGGCAGTGCATATCTGACTCTCAGTGAGCTGTGATGAATGGCTGGGGGATAACAGGGCATCAGCAGCTGGGTGGAAGATGATCCTCTAAACCCGCTGTGGCAGCCAGCCACACTGGCAGTGTCTCTGCCCTGCTTGCCCCGACCCCCACCTGTTACCGGCACCTGTGGGAAAGTGCAAAATGCATCCACAGCTAAACAGTTTCATCATGCTGAGCACGAATTTGCAAAAGTGCACTGGTGTTTAAAAATTAGAAGATGCACTTTTAAAGTTTACATGTGTCATTGTAAAAACAGGACTCCCATTGGGACAGAGCGGGGAGGGAGGAGGGAGTTAAAAATGGAGAACTCAAAACAAACCACAGACCAGACCTTGTTGCTCTGTGCATCATTGCTGAACAGATGTGACTTTTTCCCGCTGCTTAACAGTGAATACATTCGGAATACATTCTGCTGTAAACTCGCAAAGTCTGTTGAGCTACTGTGCACGGGATCAAAACAAAAATCTTCCTGTTGCAAATCAAACAGCTCCCGCCTCAATCTACTTCGGCTCCAAACTTCTTGAAAAAGAGACGTATTTATCAGATTGCAAACACCGAGCATACCTTTTTCTCTCCTGAAACCACAAACAGCAATTGTCTGTTTCCTCTCCTTGACAGGGACGGGCTCCATAAAAACTGCTGTTTTGATCACCGAGTGAGAGTGCACTATTCCATTATTAGACATTCTTTCCTCTTGACTTAGTTGATTACAGGGTGACATCAGTTTTTGCTGGAGGTACAGGAGCGTCTCCGTGCTGTGTAATTATCAGAGGACTCCTTCTGTTTTCTCTTTGTCATTCACTGCAGTGCAGACACTTTGATTTAAAAGTTGTTTTTAAAAACTGCGCCTCGTTATTTCTTTTGCAACTGTTTTTACTCACTGCTCCTTATGTAGTATCCTGACACAGACACGCAGCCACTGTTGACTTTTTTTCATTCGTCTGCAAAAAAATTAAAATCTGGGGTTTCAAAGTATCTCACAGTTTAAAACTAGAGTTGCTCAGATGCAGCAGTTCAAGTGCCAAATTGCTGCTGCCAAAAGAGCTTTTACCTTCCAATTTCTCTTTTATTGCTGACAGTCCTCCTGTCCTCGGCTGCCAGGTTAAGAAACAAGCTGTAACAACAAAAGGCCATTGAACAACTGTCCACCTGATGCTCGTGCTTTAAGTATGGCGTGGAGTCATGGCTCTACTTAATAGATTTATGACCTATATTCAGTGGCATACGGCAGGTAGACTCTGTTATCAGGAGGTTTGTGAGAGTTAAGCACGGCCATAAATTCATGAGCTGCAGACATTTGGGGGATTCATACTTAGGCACACAAGAGGTTATTTTTGTCAGTTTCTCCACCAAACTGTGTGTTTCTGATGGAAGACTCCCAATAGGGATCTGGATGAGGTTGAAAGCTCAGTGTAAGAGCATGTTTGAAGTTTTTAAGTGCTGGTTGTCAGCTCAGACGTGCCTCTTAACTCCATTTCAGGCAGCAAGATATGATAAATGTTGTAATGATGAGTGGCCCTCTTTTCAGCTGTCTTTGTGACAGAAAAAATCTGCTTTTTAATTATTTCTGCAGGCTTATTTCTGTCTACACGCTCCTCTCAGTTGCATGAAAACCATAAAACTGAAGAAATAATAGATAATGTTAATCATGAAACAACTGAGCAACCAGGAGCAACTGCTATTTACTTTAATATTAGTTTACAATAATTTAGATCTAGTCAGGATGTATAGAGGAATTAAAAACTCTTAATAATCAACAGGTAACTGCTAATGAATCCATTAATTTCTTCAAATTTGAAATAAATACGAGTAGAATTGGTGTGCACGCTAAATCCAAACAGGTTTTTAAATGCTTAATTATCCAGTCTCATTCTTTTAACTAATTATCTTCTAATCACGTATGCTAAAATGTAATCACAGCTCAGCGAAGATTGAATTTGATTAGTCAGATTTTATATTTCACTTGCCCTCCACCTCTGAGAGAAATTCACGAATATCAAAAGCACTCTTTAAACTATTGATCCGGCCCCCAGAATGTGCTGTGTCCTGACAGTATTGCTTTTGAAAAAGACATGTGAAGCCATTTTCCGGGGTAATGTAGTGTGCAGGGCTGTGGCGGGGATTTTGGAGCCTTTCCATAAGTCTACTGAGGGAGCAGAAACACTTGAGACTAGAAATAAAGAACAGCCACATTCGGGGTCAAAATTATCATCGGATTACCATTGATCTGAGAAAACCCACCAAAGGTTGATTGCTTTTAAATTGAATTTTGGGCCTGATTGATTATAGTGCGACTAATATAATTCCAGGAGGGAGACAGTTTTGACCGACGGTCATTTTAATTAGGCTTCTTGTTTAAATGAACAGGTTTTAAATAGTGGCTTGAAAAAAAAAACAGCCAAAGAAGCTGCTACAGATACACACTGAGTTATATTTTGTTATGTGTCTGATTATAAAATAGTAAATGTCGTTTTATGTGGTTTCAGGGATATGTTTGGCTTTGCCACACAGCTATTTAGTCGCTAGATGAGATATAATTTCATTATATTTGCACATAAAATTTTTGTATACAACACTGAGTACATATTGTAACAGCTACCTCATTAAAATATGTGATATGGAATACAAACACTGCTGGAAAGTGTTTTGTTCCTTATTGCCTCAGTTTTTAATAATTAAAAACGTAATTTCTTCTACTTTTTGCACCTACACTTATGAGGTTGTTACTTTATTTTACAAATAAAGGTTAACATAGTATAACTATAAAAGTATAACTATAAAAAAACACTAATAACTCACATGATCTTTCTTTTTAATGGTCAGCAGTAGGGACCTACACAGGTGATTTCATTAGACTTTCTTTTCTGAAAGAATGCGCCTGAAAACTACAAAACAAACTGGATGTAGCTGAATTGTGTCTCCAACAAAGTAAGTGGGTAACCTTTATTTATTCACAGCTTTTAAAAACAGACAGAAGTTATAGAGAGGTTTATGTATGGGGGGAAAAAACAAATATGTAAGAAACATGAAACTGTAAAATGCATGATTTCAAGAAAATACCAAGACACATAAGAAATGTAATGTATCTAATATGACAGCAATTACTGAGAAATCAGTCTTCACTTTGCGTGTCCCAGATGTTTCATAGATTTTTTTTGTAGTTTTCCACTGACCTAATGAGAGTTTCAGGTGATTAGATCCACAGCTGTCAGACAATAGATGGACTTACTGCTGCAAATCTCTCAGTGGTGCTGCTGATTCACTGGGTTCTGCAGTGAATGTCATGATTTTCAGCCCCACATGCCCAAAGCTGCTTATGGCATCACGAAGCTGGTATTTGTTCATTTAAACATATGCATGAAACAGATGTGCAAACAGCAGGCTTTATTAAAGCAAAGGACATTATTGTCATCATTTAATGAAGCCACTTTGGTTTTTTTGCCTGTGTGTTGGGAGGAATTTTTACTTTTATTCACAGAGGACAGTGGTGATGAACAGGAAATGTGGGGAGAGCACGTAGGGGAGTGACATGCAGTAAAGGTCTGTTGGCTGGATCGACTCCATCTGGCTGTGATGAGATTTTACCCCAGTGGTATGTGGCCTAAACATTTGGCTATAGGGTCGACCTAATACACCACGAGACTTGAACAATACATAAACATTTACCACTATTGGCAGCCAGAAAATGCATTATCGGTGACTGTTTTCTTTACAAGCTATGGTGGATTTAGCTCTTAAAGAATTTTCCATTTCACTTCCAGGACAGACAGACATGTAACAGGTGCCCGCGCATACAGAGTAGAGAGAAGTGGCGGTAACAGAATTACAGAGTACAGACAAATGTGCATGGGTTTTCTCACAGCGCTCCATTTTCCTCCCACAATCCAAAGACATGCACAGTAGGCTAACTGGCAATTCTAAACTGGCATAAGTGTGGACTTAGGTGTGAATTGTTCCCGTTTGACAGAACAACAGGCTTGGATACTCACATCCAATGATTCTGAATAAAAAGAATTGATGGATGATATGATAAAAGTAAATGATCTTATATTTTTTTGGTATCTGATAATTTTGTATGTTTATGTTACATTTGGTTTGTAGCACGTGCACCACCATCCTTTACACATTCTGCGTTACCACTCATGCCACAGGTTGTGTTCACATGTCCGAGCCTGTCGGTGCCATTGCTCAGTCGGGTGCAGAACTCGGCGCTGCTCACAGCAAGTGGGCGCGTCTCCGTCTGTGTACAAGAATCAACAAAAGAATGAAAATAGCAAGTTCTTGTCCTGTCCTGTCGCTCTCTTTTTACTGCTCGTAGGCCAGTGTTTTGATAAAGAAGACATTGCATAGTGATTGTGGGAGCTGTGTTCCAGTAAGTTGCATCTATCTCTTGACATATGTTAACACAGATCTGTGGTGCGTGTCTGGACACCAGGCAAATAAAAAGCAGAGCTGGACAAATATGTTAGGTTTGTTAACAGATCAACTGAACACAGCAGCATAAAATGAACAGAAAAGAGGATATGCACATATATGATTCCTAAATATCCGGTGATAAATGTATGGATAGAAACTAAATCATCAACTATGCTCTGACTGATTCCAGCTGCTCAAAAATGACAAAAATCATATATTGTATTGATTTCATGTTCTGTGTGAAACTCTGATCTATGGGCAAAAAGAATAATGGCGAAAAAAATCAAGCAATTTGCTGATAATCAAGATGTTCATTTGACTGTAAGGGTGAATACAAAATAATGTTCAACCCATGTAAAGCACTTTACGTGTACTGTAACATCTTGGGAAATTCTACATGCCCTAAAGCAATACATTCTGACTTGCCGTGAGGCGGTAAGAGCTGGCAGCTCTGTATTCCTCCATTCTCAGAAGGGCATTGCATCACCTGACAGCCATGTTGGGACAGATCCCCTCTTCAAAAGGAGAGGCTTGGTCAGCACCCACTCAGCAAAAAAACATGTATCCGATGTCATGGTTTCCAAAGTTTTACCCTCAAATTAACCTCACCTTGGAGTTGTGCCAATCATGACAAGTTGTGCTGCTACTGATAATCATTCATTTTGACCAATACGTGACTAACAATCACCTTACAGAATCTTTTTTTTCTTTCATTTTTTTGCTTGTGGAAGATAAAACCGTTGTGCAAAAGTTTGTCTTTTTTTTCAACACTGCCCGTTTGCCTCTGCAGCGTTGGGTCATTGTGAGCCTGTTCACGTCTGCAGGCATTTCCAGGCAATTTTCCACATGATTTCACATTCAGTCAGTGTTAATGTTTAGTTTGAATCCAAATTGTTAATTATTAAACCAGGAGTTCAGTTTCTTGTTTTGATGGAAGAGTGCATAAACTGTTTTTGCATAGGCTTTTGTGTGCACACCTTATCTTTGTTCCCTAGATAAAGACGGGTGTAGTAAATATGCAAACGGTTGATGCCTGCAAGCTGTCTTTCAATAAGCAAGGTGGGAAATTACCACCAACTAAACATCAGCCAAACAGTGGTAAAATTAGGCCACAGCTGTTAGGATTTTTATTGCTAACTACAACTGTTCTACCATGGGGATGAAACAAGCAATTTAACCCCTTAACTTTTTTTTTTCTCTAGTTTAGTTTATTTTAGAGTTGTTAAATTCATCTTATTTCTTCTTGAACAACAGTGTGAACTCTTCCTTTAATCTCAAGGATGATTACACTTGGCAAAGTTTACAAGTTTTTTGTTTTTTAGAAAGTCTTACTTTCTATATTAGGAACACACACATTTATATGTTTTCTGTAAACGTGCTATCAAATGGAAATATTCTACATGCCATATGCATCATTTTGACATTCAGGCAGACATATATGGTATCTTTGGAAATTTTAGAGTCGGCACTTTAATTTAAGACTTTAAACATTTATAATTTTGCCTGGAGGCACAGCATAAATTTGCGATGACCGGTTTGCAAGTGAGCCACTGTCTGTCATGACGAGAAAGAATCTGTGGAGTGTTTTTCTTTCTTTTGTCCGCTTTTTAAAACAATTTTCTGACCATTTTTAGACGTTGATGTTTAAATAAACCCAACTGCGAACCAGTACTTTTTTTTTAATGGTTGTTTTTGAAAGCTTCTTTTTCTGTGGTTGACTGATATAATTCTGAACAAAATTCTTTGTTTTTCCAACCAATCAAACCAAGTGCTTTGGTGATCACTGTGACACTCATGTCATCTTTCTGTTTTGACACAGTGATGCAAATTAGATACTTTCCTAAAATGCCATGCCACTGAGTCTTTCATCTCTGATCTGATTTCTTAAATGCTTTCCTTACCAGCATGGAGACACTTGCCAGCAGTGCCAGAAGCCATTCATGATACACTTGTTTAATGTCAAATATGGAGGCGTTTTGCTCCGCGGAGTTTGTGAGTCAAGGCCTCCAAGCTATTTCCTAATCAGTTGCATGCCTCCTACTCGTCTATGTCACCACATAGTGATATCCTGCTCTAAAATGAAATAAGGTATGTGTCTGTTAGAAGCCCCCCCCTCTTCCCTCGCACTCGAAATAAAGGACCAAAAGCCTGTCCTGAGCAGTGGCCTCACCTCGACCCCAGATCACTTTTACTTCCTTGACTCTGGGTCCTTCAGGCTTTGTCATAAGGTCTGTCTTCCCCTTTGAAAAGCTCATAATCGCAAAGTTCACTGGAGCAGCAAATGATCGTGGCAGGCCTGCAGCCACATTAAACTGGAAGGACAAAAATTAAATTTTACCTCATATCCTTATTTCTGAAGATATTGGAAAAAGGCAGTGTGTAGTGTGTAGATTATTTTTTCTTTCTTTCTAATTGGAGTCTGGTTGATGAGCTCTTTGATACCATAAAGACCCATTGGAAAAACGGAGGCTTTTCTTCCTCTAAATGCATGTTTGCTCAAAAGGGTCAACCCAAAGTGAAATCACGACCCGTGGAGTCATCTCCATTGGCCCTGTGTGGGCTTCAGTCCTGCAAAATAAAGAAAAAAGACACATATTGCCACTGGATATAAATTGTGACTATAAAGCTTTGCAGATATTGGTTTTGTGACATGTTTTTCAGATTTTTGACTCAACTCAAATAAAACAGAGGGGAACTGTATTTTAAACATTTCCAAATTACAAATAAAACATTAACAGAAGTGACACGGTGTCATTCAACAGGAAGGTCTCAGCACACATTAGGACTGATCCCCCCCCCATTCCATTCAACCAGTAATCCGCACACAATGCAAGCAAGGGATTATGCCAGAATGTGTACTCAAGTAATGGAGGAGGTCGGAGAACAAACCCTCCCCTCCATCTCACTGTCTGCACACTGCTGTGCCCCAGAACAATGCACCACAAACAGAAAAGGTATCTTGCCAATCCCTGGGACACCGCAGATATTGTCTTCGCAGGCTTTGATCTCACCTTCCTCATCAGGGATCATGGTTTGAATCATTTAGTGGGAAGTGGGTAAGCTCACACCTGAGGGCTGAGTAGCTTTTCTTGGAAATGAATACTGTGTTTTACGGTTAAAAGCCACGCTCTGTACACAGCTGGAGCCTTCCAAGATTGTTTTGATCGTTTTAGTTTAAGGACTCTTAAAACAAACAAAAAAAGCTTTAAAAAAAAAGTTATTTCCCGAAACAACAATTTTCTATATTTAGTTTGAGAATATAGAATTATTCTTCATTATGCCTGCAAACCTGACTTAATAAATGTTTTTATTGCTTGGGGAACAATCTGATTACTAGTTTGCATGCGAGTCAGACAAGCATCGTGTTTGCTAGGCTGCATCATACACCTTCCAGCCATCTTAATTTTCAAAGTTAAACATGGAACCAAGCTCTCATCATGACATGGGCTTACTCGGATCCTCCGTTCTAGCATTGAAAATTTCTGGCTTTCCAAACCTGATCCCTGAAGATCTTTATTTGTGCAAGGAGGTGAAATGAGGGGGTTAAGCAACTCTGCAAAGTTTGATGCCAACTTCCAGGACTTTTACAAGTGAGAAAAGTAGCACAATGCTGCATTGTTGTGTTCAAGGGCTGCTCTCTGAGGACAGAGGCAATGCTAATATTTCTTTTGTTTGCTTTGCCATGCAGTCTTGAGTCTCAACTGCACAAATGGCTGCCACCTGCAAGCTGTCATGACAAGCTATGAAATATTTTATGGTGACTTCACAAAGATCTACATCCATAAAGTAAAGCGCCTGTTTTCAGAAGTTTTTTTGACGAGGTTTTGTGTGTGTTTTCATGGGATTTCTTGATTATATTTAGTCTTTTTATCATGAAAGCAGCTGGAGTTCTATATTTGCTTTTCTGTCACTTGATGAAAAGACACAAATATGAAAGGCCATGCAGCTGAGCAATAAAAGCCATTTCAGATTTAGTTGTATTTGTTTGGTCCTCTTCAGCTGAGGCTGATCTGAGCTCTCTGTGTGTAGAAGCACAGTGTGTCTGCCAGCACTATAGTGCAAGTGATCTTAGCTCATTGAAGACCACTCTGAGTTGAGGAGGCCTGCGTGTGCAGACCTTATGTTGACCCTCAGCTGATAAGCTGTCTTGCTGCAGGAGCGCAGGCTGTTTTGTTTACAACCTAAGGTTATCAGGCTGCTCCTCAACGCCTTTGACTCGGTTATCAGGCTTCTTCTCAACGGCTGCTGTTGGGCTCTCCAGCTGCCGTTTCCTTTCCACATGTGTGTGTAAGTCCTGCTGCCTGTAAGATGGAAGTTCGCCTCTGAAATCTGAAAAAAGATGAGAAGCAGAGAGAGCCACTTATAGTTAAGAATGTTCTGTGCTTTAAATGGTAGCAAGAAGGCCGCAGGAGCCGTTTTTGGAAATTTCTTTTCACAGTGAAGTCTTCACTGTGAAGATTCTGCCAAGTGTCTGCACTGGTGGATGGATTTGATTATTCCAGACTGCTGGGAACAGGAATTTCAGGGAAAAAAAAGATATTTGGCTGAATAACTTGTCACTTTAAATCTTCTGTGCATATCCCCGCTTCAAAGCCGATGTTGGCCTTCTCAGCATAAAGTGCTTGATATTTTGACATTTTCAGTGAAGCTGTTTTTAAGCCTGCCTCTCTGACTGTAGTAATCAGTGGGAAAGGGTAACGCTAATGCTAATAAAATAATGTGAGTAGATGATTAGCGCTCCTTGAATCTTCCTGACAAAATCTCGACAATAAATCAGCCTCTCCGTCATGCGTATTTATGCCTGTAATTAAGAGCACATGTAGAAATGGCAGCTGCTTCAGTAAATACGACTGATCGTTCCACTCGGCTGTCAGCTTCGAGATCGATGTGATCTCAGAAAGACATTAATGCTCTAAAATAATGTCTTGAGTGACTAATATCAAGGCTGAAAAAGCAAAAAGCAATGTGGTGCTCATTTACACCCTAAAATTAACCTTTGTCGTTCCTCATTGACTTACAGCGCCGTCACATAGTATTAGGACAGGGTTTTTGGAGTTGTTCACATCTATATGCACCCACATTATACATCTTGCACTATTATCTTTGGGAACTATATATAATGATGAGTGCTGTAGTGTGTACAACATTCATCTTAGGCTGATAGATAGTTTCAGTTTATTTCTCTTGGAAAAATGTGACATTTGTGTCTGTTTTGTAACTATTCTCCTCAAGGGAACTTTACTTATGAAATCTCCTCACAGCAAAGATGGGACACTAGCATAGTGTGCTAGGGACATTCACAAAGGAAGAGACTGTCATACTGTGGCTGTCAAAGACCAGGGAACGTTGGTGAAAATCATTGAGATACTGTAGCAGTTACAGGGGGCGTAACTGTTGGCTGGTGGGGAATAATCACGTTTAATGAATCTAAACTTTGAGGTTAGTGATTCCTGCTGACTAGCATATGACAAGGTGGTGTAAATGGAAGAGGGTTACCTGTGCAACTGGAGCCTGAAATGTCCCCTAGCGACCAACTGTTAAGTACAAAGTGACATGTGGGCAGAGATTCTAGTTAAAGCATTGCTTTACAAACTGTGGGGCAGGCCTCACTGATGGGACCAGAGCCTCTGAACATGGGGCATGGACCATTTGAATGAATAGGAGTTTTGGCAGTGAATACTATGCTACCACTAAAACTGCAGTAGTATTTAACAAATAAAAGTCAAAGGGTAAAGGATTAGTCTAGTTAGTGTTTGACATGATGTTCCATGCACAAAATGCAAACCAAGCATGAAAAGCCTAGGTTTATATGGTGTTATGTATCTCCACTATCCAAAGCTTTTATGAAACACCTAGGACAAGAGCTGTATGGAACTGTACCTAATATCAATCATGCATTGGGAAAAAAGACCTATCTGTTACTGAAATACTACAGAAATTGGTCTCGTAAAGTAACTGCAAAACCTATCTCCTTCTGTATGTGTGAATGCAAGAATGTATTAACAAGTCGATCCTTCTGATTCCCTTTTAATCTCACTTTTTACTGTAATTTAAGCCACTGTTTCAGTCTAACTAAAATGTATATTTGAAGGTCAACTCTGGAAGCTCATCTGAAGAATGTGCCATTGCTTTTTGGGAGAGGTGGAATCAAAGACATTCTCAGTGAAAAGAAAAAGTATCTTTTGGCTCCCAGTCTTCAAACTCAGCAGTCCATCATCCCGCTCCTTATTTTGAATTGTGTAAATCCCCAAGAAGAAGAGGAGAGAAATATGTTGATTCATGCTGGAGAAGAAGTTGCTGTGTCTCACAGAGGTGAAAAATCATCCCTCGCCGTGTTTTCTGAGATTATATTTTAGTCTTTCACTGGAGGGAGAGGAGACAGGATAATTATTCTTCCGGCCAGGTTTCAAACAGTTAAGGTGATTTACTAGGGCTGAGAGACTGGGAGCTGCATTGTTCCTTTGTTGGAGAAGTTTGGAAAACACACACAACTATACACACACACCAGCAGATTATTTAGAATGGACTGAATCTGTGTGTGTGGAGGGAACTAAAGGAAACAGAAAAAAGAGAGGACAGAAGAATTAAAGGGGGATGAGGAGCAACATTTAGCTCAGGGACAGCTAATGGAGAATAGGAGAGGAAGAGTAGCTTGCAAACACTTTCAGCATTTTTCCATGAAACAATAAGAATTTTTTTCATTATCTTGGCTGAGCAGAGAAAATGATATCCTCCTGCCTGTAGTGTGTGAGAATTTTTAGTTTAGTCAGGACAGGAAGTGATTTGAGTGATAAGAGTGAGTTTTGCATCAAAGGATCAAAAATTGTCATGAACTAAGCGTGGCATGGCCTCTGAAAGGCGTTCATGAATTGTAATTTTGTAATATATAGTGAGCTAGAATAGTGTAAAACTATACATTATCTCATTGCAAACACTGTCGTTTTCCTCTGTGTGGAGTTGTCAGCTAACTCCCGGGCAACTTAAATGTTTTTGGTTAAATGAGTTCTCCAGCAATGCACAGCCTGCTGACTTAATTCAATTTTGAAGTGACACCAGACATGAGTCATGTATGAATCTTCACTCACACAATTTTAAAGAGTTAATCAGAGCTGGTCAAATGGGTCTAGTTGGCAATTTTTCTATTGCCAAGTAATTATTGCAAATGTACTTCTTACAGCAGGAATGCAAGCCACGTGTTTAATATCCTGACAATGGTGATCTGCTTTTATAGCTACATACAACTGAGTGTCATCCTTGTATCTGTAGAAATCAAAAAGTTCTGAGATATAATGCTCAAAAAAATTAAAGGAATACTTAATAGGTTCTTAGTAGGGAAAAAAAACCATGCTTGATATCTATATGATATGGATTTTGGAATGTGCTAGGAACAAAAATTATTTGACATTGATTTAAATGAAAATGATAAACCTACAGAGGGCTGAATTCATAGACACACTGAAAATCAAAGTGATTTCATTCCAGCTACTCAAACTGGTACTCAGCAGTTTGTATGCCCCCCCAAGTGCTTGTATGCATGTCTGATAACATCAGGGCATGCTCCTAGTGAGACACCAGATGTTGTCCTAAGGGATTTCCTCCCACATCTGGACCATGGCATCACTGAGCTCCTGGACAGTCTTACATGCAACCTGGTGATGTTGGATGGACCAAAACTTAATGTCCCAGAGGTGGTCTGTTGAATTTAGGTCAGGGGAGCTCAAGAGCCAATCAGTAGTGTCAGTTCCTTCATCCTCCAGGGACTGCCTGCATACCTGGACACATTGAGCTTTGTTGTACACCTGGAGGCATCCAGGACCCACTGCACCAATGTACGTTCTTACAATGGGTCCAAGGATTTCATCCCAATATCTAATGGCTGTTGCCCAGACTGTAGAGGTCTGTGTGCCTTATGAAAAGCCCCGGTGATGGTCTGGGTCCTCGCCTGAAGAGGACCCAGACCATCACTGACCCATCACCAGTCATGCTGAACGATTTTAAAGGCACCATAAAGACGCTTTAACATCTATCACATGTGCTCAGGGCTGGCCTGCTTTCATTAGTGAAGCACAGGGCAAGAGTAGTTGACCTGCCAATTCTGGTATTCTGTTGCAAATGCCACTCGGGCTCCACAGTGCCGGGCAGTGAGCACAGGGCCCGCTAGAGGACGTCGAGCTCTCAGACCACCCTCATGAAGTATCTTTCTGACTGCTTAACATTCACACAAGTGGCCAGCGGGAGGTCAATTTGTTGGGATCTGGCAGTGCTCATCCTATTCCTTCTTGCACAAAGCATCAATCCTACTGATGGGTTAAGGACCTTCTATGGCCCTGTCCAGCTCCACTACAGTAACTATCTGTCTCCTGGAATCTCCTCCATGCTCTTGAGACTGTGCTGAGAGACACAGTAAACCTTCTGGCAATGGCACACATTGATATTTGGTTCTGGAAGAGCTGGACAATGTAACACCAAAGCTGCTGATAAACAACCCCTGACCAGATTAATATCCCAGAAGTTTAATTGACTTGATGTTTTACTCTGATTATTTTTTTTTAGTAATATAATAATATAGTACTTTACTACTATAGTAGTATAGTAATATATAAAGAAATATAAGTAGAACAGGGGCCAGAGATACTCTAATTCCCCCTCTGTGTACGCAGTATCATTAACCACTTTAGTAATTGTTTCAAGTGAAAAAAGTGACTAAAATGTTTTGGGAAGTTTGCTGAGGCCAAGTTGTTCTTCGTCAAAGTGTTTAGACAAGTTAATAATAAGAAAAGCATTGAGTTAAGATTCAAATTAATCTCACTATCCATTGAGGTTCTACAATAATATAACAATTAGCAACAGCTGTTAAACTAAAATTATACCTTGATAGCGTGTAGGGCACAGGTGCAAGATAGTTAAGCTTAGATTTAGCTAAGTGCTTATTGAAATCTTCCTAACTTAGTGTAATTGATTTTGAAGTTGATTGAAAAATGTATTGCTGTTTGTTTTATTTGGTTATGCATATATAGTTAAACAGTAACAAAGTTTTTAAACACTGATTCAAAGCACATGGGAAACCCCAAGAATTCTGAGTACTACATAACCACAAGCTCTACAAATATGCAGTGGTTTTTCAGATTAATAAAACTGAAATATGCCATACTTGTGCAGTTTAAGTATTTGGTTGTTGACAAATACACATATGCCTCACATTTCACTACAATCATCACATATTATTCTCCCTGTCTTCTGTTAAACCTGTTTGTGTGCAGATTTTTTTCTCTACAACACACACTTTCAGAAAAACAAATTAACACATGACTGTATGTGACTGTTGGTACCAGCCACCTGTGCATTTTAAACACACACACACACACACACACACACACGTGCACACACACACACGTGTACACAGACATTCTGGGCCCATATGCGCATGTTGCATGTCTTTGCTTTCACTTTATCTAAATACTACATTCTCACACACCCCAACGACAGCCAAACCTCCCTGCTGTCTGGAGTGTGCAGTCACACACACGCGATCAAGAGGTCAAAGGTTATTTGACAGAGAGAGTGCCAGCTGAGAGGCCAACAATGACACAGACCTCATGAATTTCATGTGTGCAAGTTTGCTAATACAGTGTTAAAGCCCCACAACAAGCGGTAAATTTTTTGGATATTAGCAAAAGTACCTTTAACCTTTTTTTATTTTATTTTTTTCCCCTGGATTTGCACTGAACAGAGTGTCATACCGAAAGCCTCTGGTGGCTGTAACCCAGTCCATGCTTTATAATTCAGGTATTAGTGTATCTCTTCACACTGGACCCAGGAGCAATAGCGAGAATATGAAAGTGACATTGAAGCCTATGTGGATCACCTTTCACCCCTCTCTTGACTCTCCAGAGCAGTGCCGCGGGCTTTTGGGAGCTCCACAACAGCGAAACCCTATCGCAGGGCCGTTGTTTTGGGGACAATGACTGCTGGTTAAGTACGGAGCAAAAGGTGTACAGTATCTCACGTATGTGCCCCGTGGTGACTGTTACACGACTGGAAGTCATGTTCACAAAATGGCTTGAAAGATGTAGAACATCTTGCCAACACCATAAATCTTCTAAAAGATGAATGTAAGAAAAAGGTGAAGATGTTGCTTTGAACTTAAGTATTAATAAGGTCATTGATTAATAACACTTTTATTGATACTGACGTTTGATTGTGGAAATAGTAAGGTGCTCTTTGCAGAGTTCCTCTGAGGTTCTTTTACTTTTTTTTTTTTTTTTTGACTAGCGGTTGTTGAAATTGCACTTCTTCTAACTGGCGGTTATTGAGTAAAAAAATATTTAATTTAGGTCTCTATGAAACTTTAAGAGAGACGTCGCCCTCTTGCAGAACCTGTTTGTATCTGTGGCAAACTCTCTGTCTCTATGCCAAGAAACAGCCAAGGATAACAGCAGCGGTGCTTCAAACGAAGCTTGTCAAAACAGTCTTTCCACTGTCCAATTTCATTGCTTTGATCTTTCAAAATAATTTAGCAGAGGCAGAGGAATGCCTCCTAGACCCTTTCTGCTCTATCACCCAACGTCCTATTCCACTTCAACAAACACCTAAAGTCCTGTTTGTTTGCTCTGAAAATAATCAGCCTGGGGCCTGTTTTTTGAGCTGCATGGTGTAATCTCTATAGCGATCGTGACATCTTCATCTGCTGTAGTTTTAGGGAAGTTGGTAGAGTTTGGGCCGATTCATATATGCTCAGTGTGATTGATGTTCTGTTTGGAGTTATGATCAATTATATGAGAAGGGTAGACTTTGTGAAGGTGTTCTTACGCATACACATCAACAGATGAAAAACTTCCATCTTGTTTGAAGAAGAAGAGGTGTTTCTCTTGCCTCAGCCCTCTGACTCTTACAGTATCCTACGTGTCTACTGTCCTACGTGTCCGTGTACTTATCCAAGTCTAAATCAATTTCAGTCGCAAACTGTCATTTCTGAATAAATTTTCCTCTTTAAAACACATCCAATCTTTCTGCCAGCTTTCAATTTCCTCCACATTTTTGCTGGTTTTGACTTAGCCATTGTCTCTCTAATTGCAACCACTGGCCTTGGGGATATTTAATTTAACCAAGGTTTGTTGCAGCATGCTTGTAAGTCAGCCAGGTTTTTCTGCTTTCTTTGCCTTCCTCTCCGTGAGGTCCTGTTTATCTCAGCTAAGTAACATCACTGAAATTGAACAAAAAACCTTCAGATTTATTACTTCACCATTGCTCTCCCGAGTTTCAAAGCTTGACACTAAACAAATGATGCAGCAAATTTCACACAAACCACAAATAACGACCCAAGCTTACTTTAGGTAGAGGCAGAAAGGGATGATGGGCCTGTAAGTGATTAGCAGTTTTGGAGGCAGCCAATTAATTTTTTTGCCCTTTTATGCACAATAAATGGTCACTACTAAAGCCATGAATATTTCTGTGTGGTATTAAGTGGTAGACGTTAACTGTTAGGACTGTACACACCGAGGCACTGAAACTGTGTACAAGTTTCAGTAATCATTCTAATTGTACTGCCTCCCCGCTTTTTGTGACTACAAAGAAAAAGTTGTCAACCACTGAAGTTGAGAAAACAACAGAAAGCAGAGGTCTGGTCAAGCAGCCAGGTCAAGGACCTTAAGAGCCACAAGAGGCCCGCTACCCTCTGGGTCATCAATAATTAATGAAACCTGAGGCTAGGACAGAAGGCCATGACTAAACACAAGAGTCCGAACAGTGAGAGCTGCGCTGGGCAGTAAGAGGAGGGGGTGGTTATTGAAAGAGAAAAGACCCTGAATCCAACTCTGGCTTCAGTCCGTGCTTTCACTGTATGCTCCAGAGGCTCCAGACACAACAATGTGAACAGCCCAGCAGCATTTGCAAACTAAGAGACTAAGAGATTTTAGTTCTAAACTCATGAGGACACTGAAATACAGGAGGAGGGTGGAGAAAGCGAGAAAAAGTGGGGTTTCCCAGTTGGAGGGAGAAAAAGCAGCTCATGGAATGAAAAACAGCATGAATATCTCCTCGCTGTTTCCCATGAAATCTTCCAGTCCTCAAACCTCTGTTCAACAAAGCATGTACTTGCCCTAGAGGTACTATCACACTGAGACCTCCATTACGAGCTCGGTTTGATGAAAGAGTAGCTAAGAGAGGGCTTAGGAGGTTTGGCTCCTGACCCTCCCCCAACTGAACAGATATGAAATAAGATAGTTCAACATGATATTATATAACAAGTACTTTTTAGGATCTGTTTGGACAAAAAGATCAGATCTCGCTTAAAAGTAAGTTGTTTTATTTTTCTGGTAATCAGATTTTCATGGTTATGCCATAATTTTCATTCTTATCCAAGTTTACTGATTTTAATTATATGTTCCATATCGGATGTTTTTCATTGTTGAACATGACCACACTGGTGTTTGACATTTCTTGGCTACATCATATATCCTATCAGTATCATGCGTGTAACCACAACAAAAAGTACTTTCTCCACTATTATTCTCAGTGTATATTATTATTCCTTTGGCATGCTAGAGGAAATTTTCTTCCGCTGATTTCTGTGGTTTCTTTGCAGACTTCATCAGATGACTGCGACCCCCATGAAGGAATCCACGAAGGAAAAGAGAGCACGTATCGCCTACAGGTGACCCAGTTTTTCCAGAGGTTAGAATACTGGCACAAAGACTTGACAAACACCTTGGTGACCTCAATTACCGTGGTGCCAGTCCACGGTCGTGCTGTGGTATACCTAGGAACTGCTGATGGACGTCAAATACAGGTAAAGAAGTCACCAGTAGTGTCTTAATTTGCCTGTAAAATGCATGCAATGTATTCTACAGGCCTGCATGCATAATCCTAGAGCAGTTTCCGTATCTCATGTTCATGTAAATGTGCCAGGATGTTGATCTTTGTCGAGTGAAAGTGTCCTGCTGGAGACGCAATAGAGAAACAACTCCAGGTGCCTCAACTAGAAGCAGGTTAGGGGAAACTATGACCAAGCTCCAGAATCTTCCAGTTTGGACAGTTTGCTTACCTTTGAACTATGCTCAGTGAGTTTTCAAAGAAGTCCATGTTCTAGCTAGCAGCCTGAGCAAATACAGTCCCTTTAGGCTATTAGTGTTCAGACCAGCAGTAGATTCCACGCCTCCTTTCAACCATTTTTTAGGGTTGTTATTGGATGACTTTATAAAAGAAAGGCAGAATTTCAAGGTTCCCAGTTCATTAATTACATTTTCTTAAAGGATATGTGATTTAAGTTATACAGCCAGAAGTTTTGAAGCCAGAAATGGCCATATTTAAACAGCAGGGCTAAGCTATCAGCTAATGCTGGCTACATTGGTTAGCAAGTAGTTTCTACAAACTCCATGTAACACATATTCCGGAAAATTAGTAAAATATAAAATATAAATAAAGAAATACTAGACTGTGACCTAACAAACTACAAGCTAAAACTTTCTGTGAGAATTCAGAGAATTATGTTAAAAATACTTTTAAAATCATACTGTATAAACACAGCTAGCAGCTATAAAAACATACAAAACCCCACAAAAGCAACAGTACTTTTGTGGCTACACACCGACCTACACAGCTAGGTCGCTGCTCTGGTAATGCATACAGTAATTTTAATCCTTGATAGAAAAGTACAAAAAATAAGTTTAAAAAAAATCACATTTAAGACTAATAAATACCACATGCATTAATTTAGTAGTATTTAATTCCAATGCACCTGAAGTGCAAATGAAGATTTGGCCTATAAGAGGTACTTTAGCTAATTAGAGTCATGCAAGGGCGGATTATCAAGGTAAAACATAACATTTTGGCTTTCAGCTTAATTAAGTCAATATGACAAGCCTGTGTAGCTGCATCTTGGACTGTGACTCACCATCTGCAGCTACTTTCAGTTTTCTTGTGGTGTTGAAGTCATTTACTCAGACAATAAAACTATGCATGCAAGGGTTGCAGCTGAAAAGTAGAGCAAGTGCAGCAAGTGGCATTGCATTGGTGTATCTGTAAAAAAAAATAAATAAATAAAAACGAAAAACTGTGGCAAATGGAATGAAATGCATAAAGTAAACGCTAAATTACCTCACGTGTTTTTGAAACACAAGAATGAAAAGACATATGGAAAAAAAAGCAAGAAAGATGTGGAAAAAAGGGCTGACAGCTGCACGGAAAGGCAGAGCAGGATGGAGGAAGGGTAGAGACGATGGTAGTGGGGTGTGAGGGGGGTTTACAAGTCGAACAACACGTTAATGGTGAACGGCGGGTTTCACTGACACGTTCTCTCACACGCCATTTTCTACTCCCTGAGCGTCCCGTGCAGCTGTTGCTATGCGTTTCTGTACCGTCAAACACCACCCTACCCCACTCCAGCCCCTCCTTCAGTTCTGTTTTTGCTTTTTTGTGGTTGCTTGAATTGGATGTGGTTCATTGTTTTAGCTAAAAGTCTGAAGAGGAGACCAGCTGTAATGCACTGCAAAGCTCACCATTTCATTTGTAGTTGCGTACGAATATCTTTTTCTAAAAACGGACCAGAAGAGAGACATTAAAGTCAACAATGAGGAGGGAAAGACGCCTATCAGGAATAGTGGTTAAATGATATTTCCAAGGCACGAAAGCCAAGTGAACAAAGAAAATCATTAGGAAGATATTGTAAGATCATGAAAAAATTATGAGTAAACCTTTTGCTTTTTGGATTGATCCTCTCTCATTCATGCTTTTATCTATTTTTAACCCGTGGAGTACAACAGTCTTGCTTGCTGTGGGTTAAATATTTGCATCAATCAATTGGTTTGCAGAAGAAGCACCTTACCTATAAAAAGCCGAGGGAAACTCTGGTTTTCTATTCACAAAGGTGGGAAATGTATGAGTGCAAACATTGCTTGTGAATTTTGGATGCTCTTGATTTTGACACATAAACTGCTTCAAAGCTATTTCAGTTGCTCCTTTGTCACAAGGGGTCACAAAATCAGGTATCTCAGAAGTTACTCCCAACACAACCACAAAAGGTTGTGTCTCCACCTGGAACCAAACCACTGTAGTCCCGCTCCACCTTTTATCTATTCTAACCACTTTGTGTTTACCATGAAAGTTTCGTAGGCTCATTGGCTCATTAGCTTTTTTTTTCCTAAAATGGGAAGGCGTACATTTGAACTGATGACCCTCTGGCCACCTGCTAAGTCTCAGCCCAAGCTATGCAACAACAAGAAGCTGTGAGAGGTGGTCGTCTCTGCTAAGGCAGTTTGTTTCATTGTTAGTGCGGTAGAAAGAACATGTCAACTTTTCATGTATTTCAGTTTCCTGGTTGTTCCCAATGGACAAGGTGAGAGGGAACATAGGGTAGAGGCAGTGAAAGAAAAAGAGCGTTGTTCACCCCGATGGACTCCATTCTGGCTCAGGAAGTGTTTCCCTCGACTTCAGTTAGGCCACTGTGGGAATAACACAGTAGCTGTGTTTATAGGCCAAATTTCCCCCCTGCCTGCTTAATACAATAAGCTGTAATTTACACCGCCATTCCCTCCAGAGAGATTCCTCTTGTATGGCCTTGTCCCCAGAGGAAAACTACCTATTATATTCAATGATACAAAGCTAATGTTGATCATGAGGCCCAAACAGTGGGAAGAATGATGCAGGAAAACCAGACATTTCTGAGGTTGAGGGTGAGGGCAAGCCGTGTATCAGCCAACCAACAAAATCACATTTAAAATTTACAATGCACAGTACTGTAGGGATTTACGGGACACTGACCCACACAAATGGACAAAAGTGGAGACTGATATACTGTATTTCATGTTTCTGTTTTCTCATTTTGCTGTAACTTCTCATTGAGGGACTCTTACCAAACTCAAATGAGGCAACAAAGTATGGTTAGCCAGTCATTACATGTCAGGCCCAGATTGATAGAGGTAACAGTGTTTCTGTGTGACTGCTTCAACTGAAGCGGGTCTGAATATCAACAATGTAAATGCAAAGCATCAGTTAACTTACAATAAGCAGAAAAAACTTTGTAATAGTGCATTGTGTAACTTTTTTTTTTTTACAGAACCAGAAATCACAGATATAACGCAGCCCTTGTTCCTGGAGGGCCCTGTCAATGTGTTGGGGATATACTGCATATGATTTGTTGTGTTTCCAATACCACAACACTCTTTTTTGAGTATAAATAGCATTGCAGTTTCATTCTGATTTGGAAAAAAGTGTGTGTGGGTGGGTGAGTGTATTATTTAAAAGGTTTAATGGCACTGGTGTAACCGCACACCCTATTAGAGACCCTGTTCTGTGCAGCTTGCTGCGAGGTCTGTAATTGCAGCATAACCACAAGCGATGAGTGGTGTTCCAGGTGTGTTGGGTGCGTGTGCACGTGTGTGGGGAAAATTGATGTGCTTTTGATCGTTACTTGAAGTTCTGTTGATATTTGATGACATGTGGTAATGTATTGCATGTAAATTACAGTAAAATTGTATTTTTTGTGTATTGGTAGCAATGTGTTTGAAATGAAATAGTTAATGCGTTACTGCAAGCATCAAGCTAACCGACTGTCGAAAGTGTCGAGAGCATTCATTCTATCCATCCATCACCTTTTGGAAGTTATGGCCACAGCACCTGAAAGGCACTGTAAGGATCTGTGAAATCCCCTGGCTTCCCAAGTCTGGAAAACTGTGCATTCACAGCAGTGGGGTGTCATACACTGACTGGCCACTTTATTAGGTACATGGTATGTTCAGATCTAATCAGCCAGTCACATTTCAGCAACCCGATGCATTTAGTTCAGTTCAGTTCAGTTCAGGCAAACAGTTGCCTCAAGGTGCTTTATGTTGTAAGGTAGGCTACGATAACACAGAGAAAACAGAGAAAACCCCAACAATCAGACGACCCCTATACGCGTTTTGGCGACAGTGGGAAGGAAAAACTCCCTTTTTACAGGAAGAAAACTCCAGCAGCGCCAGGCTTAGGGAAGGGCAGTCATCTGCCACCACCAGTTGGAGCTAGGAGAGGAAGACAGGACAAAAGACACGCTGTGGAAGAAAGGCAGAGATTAGTAATAACTAATGATTAAATGTAGAGAGGTGTATATGCAGACTGCTTTAAGCTGATAGTAACAGTGACTCAAATAAATAACTACTCATTACAACCAAGGAGTGAAGAAGATCATTTGAACGTGCAGCCTGTCAAACTTTGGAGCAGATGGGCAACAGCAGCGGAAGAACACCAGGTGCCACTCCTGTCAGCTAAGAACACAAAACTGAGGCAACAGTTGACATAGGTTCAGCAAAATTGGATCATAGAAGACTGAAAAAATGTTGCCTTGTTTGATAAGTCTCTTATCTTATCAGGTTGGTAGGGTCAGGTTTTGACATAAGCAGTATGAGAGCATGGATCCATCTTGCTTGTATCACCAGTTGAGGATATTCTTGGTGGTAAAATGGTGGCACACTTTGGCCCCCTTTTTTTAAAACACTACTGCCAACCTAAGTATGTAGATATTCTGATGAGCTGCTTCCAGCAGAACTGTGTCTCAAAGCTCAAACATCAATCAAACTGGTTACTTAAACATGTCAATGAGTTCACTGTACTCACAATGGCCTTCAGCGTCACCAGATCTCAACCCAACAGAATACCTGTGGGATGTGCTGGGACAGAAAATTTGTGTCTTGGGTGTGCTGCTGACAAATCTGTCAAATCTCCAAAATCCCTGAGGAATGTTAAAGGCAGAAAAAAAGTGCCTTGGTACAAAGGCAGGGTACATGAAGTACTGCCATACTGTCAAAACCTGGCAAAAAGATAATCTGAGACAGTTCCTAAAAAGTCATATTTAGATCAAAAGGTCACTAAAGTTTTTGAAGAGATGAAAAAAATACCAACTTCAGTATGAGGACGCCATGTTTTGTCAGAGTCCAGCTGTTGTAAGCAAACTTCCTGCTCCATTCACAGATTTCTATAGTTTCATTAATGTATCTTTGTTAGTGTTTGAATACACACAAATCATGTTAATGAAAAAACCTTTGGAGTTAATTTAAGACTCTTTTGTGGATATTGTGTTTTGCATAGGCTCCAGTCTTAGCGAAACGGGTGCTCATCTGTTTTTTTTTACTAATGTTCTTAGACAAAATATCAAAATGTGTAATGGTGTTTGTTGGACAATTTTTTAACTGAAACAATCAATTGGGGAAATGTAGCATTCCATCTATTTTAACACGCATGTTGTGTTGGTAATTACATTGCAAAATGCTATAAATAATTGTCCAGTCATTGAGATTTTCTAAAATTAGCTAATAACATTTATAATGAGTCCATTCCCATTGGTATACTAGGCTAAGACAGATTATAAGTTCCATTGGTTACACATGTGAAGTTCTTGTTTTGGAAATTTAGAGTATACATACAGTGTGTGTGTCAACTGTGCTTTGCGCAATAGATCTTTTAAAGTGAGCCAAAATCAAATGAAGAATTACCTCAGGAAAGATGACACATTCTGGATCGTTTTCCTTCATGTCAATAAAAAGTTATTGCTGTCCTCCAGCGTTTCTATTGTTCATATGATTCCCAAGTTTCCCCCTGTTATGAATAAATATAGCAATAATGAAAAACAGAGGTGACAAAGGAAAAGAACCCCACCTCCACCTTCTTATCAGGTGTCCTGATCTGACCCGAGCGCTGGTTGCTTAAAAAATGGGGGTTGGGTAGTGATGGGAGGTGTGTGTTGGTGCTAACGCAATGTATTGTTGTACATTTAAAAAAAAAAAAAAAAAAATACAAAGAACTGTTTAATTCAAATCCTGTTTCTGTCTTCTCTTAGAAAGTAGTACTCTTGTTACTAGAACATTTTGAATGGTGTCAGGCTACATTTTTGTTTGATAATCGTCTCCGGGTGGCGCTTCTTCTTCTGTTACATGTTGCAGTCAGTTTCAGCTTATATAAGCAGTACCAGAGTTGTGACTATGATGATGATGTTGTCGTTATACAGACGTGAACAAATTGGTTGGTACTATCTCTGAAATTACTTATAACTGGCATCTCGTGTTGTTTATTCCATATATAACACATATCTGACTTTATTTTTGATTTCTGATTCAGCTGAATATTTGATATAATTAAAGAGATGAAATCAAGCGAAGTCTGTACTTCACAATGAAACGTCTGCATTCGCCAACAGGTAGTCTGGCATGTGGTCTAGTTTGCTCTTCCTGAGCAAACTACTCAAGCGCTCTCAGGTTTGAAGGACGGTGTCTCCACACTGCAATTTTCAGCTCTTCCCATGGATGTTCAGTAGAAGATTAAGATCCTGGCTCATGGAGGGCCATTTAAGAATAGTTCAGTGTTTATTTTCCAGCCATTCTTGAGTGCTTTTAGCTTTCTGTTTTGGGTCCTTATCCTGTTTTAGGACCCATAACCTGGAACTGGGGCTTAGCTTTCTGACGCTCCATGTTCACAGTAGGTGCTCTAGGTGTCCTTTGTTAAAGCTGACAGAAAAAAAGCACCAGTTTTACCTCACTCCAAAAGAATTTGGGGTTTGTCAACATGCATTTTGGATAGTGACATGATTTTGAATGGTTTTCTTGGCTCTTCTTCTACCATCCATACTATCCTTCTGGGTTGTAATTCTCCTTCCGTACACATCCTGGAAGGTTGGCTTATATTTTGTAAGAAAATTGGCAACCATGGTCACAGTAACACAAAAGCTCTGGAGATAGTCTTAACCTTTAATATCAATAATCTTCTGTTGCAGTTCCGCAGACAGCTGTCAGGCAACAGGCAAAGTAAGCTGAATGGCTGATGAAAAGCTCAAAGACACCTGTGATCATAATTAAGTTTAAATACTTTGTGTTTGTTACTTTATTAGATTATTATTGTAGGGTCTTTGCCCTACAGTATATAACTGTATACTTGGCTAACGTATACAGCGCATTGAGATGACTATTATTGTGATTTGGTACTATAGAGATAAAATTGAATTGAATTGAATTAAACCTTGTTTGAAACATGACTATTATGCCAGGATTAATAGTTGCTTTAGGGGTACCAACAAATATGCCCATACTATTTTAGCACGTCTTTATAAAATATTTTTACTCTAATATTAATATTTTTCCTCTATCACTCGCTACAGGCATGTAAGTATATGTCAGACATCGGTACCAACTGAAGCCCCTTTAGGATAACTGCAGTGATGTTTCCCTCTTTTAGGTGTTGTTCTCCCGATTTGCCTCTCCCCATGTCAACATCCACCTGGACTCCAGACCTGTCACCACCAGTGTAGCACTTCTCGATGCTGACCATTCAGATGGAGCCATTCTAATGGCCACAGGAAACAAGGTAAACCACTAATTATGGAATGCACCTGTGGGTTTTTGTTTGTTTGTTTTTTATTGGAAAACAAACACATTCAGTATGAATGTGCACATCCTTGATATAATACCGGCAAATTTCTTGCGTTCGAGATAATTATAACCTGAGCCGACAGACAGAATGATTTTCCTGAAGGATTTCTCCTGGGATCCTGAATCCAGTTTTTTTCTGTCTATCCTTTTCTTCCTGAAAGTAAATATTTTGTGCATCAGAAAAGTACAGTTGACTTTCAAAAATCTCATGTGTCATATTAAGTTGTTTTGTTCTGAATTCTGCCCACCTAGATCACTAAGGTCCCTTTAATTGGCCCTGGCTGTGGTCAGCTGACCACATGCATTTCGTGTTTGTTGTCATCAAGAGTGACAGAATGTGGCTGGTGTGATGGACGCTGTACAAGAGCAAGCCAGTGCACCTCCTCCATCTGGACCCAGGACTACTGCACACCTGTGATCACTAGGGTAACCACAGTACACAAAAGTTGTGCATGTTTTGTGTGTTCATCATTAGTCACCATTAGCCACAGGCATGATTTGGTCATCCAAAGTGAGCACTATTAAAGCTCATTTATATTTCAGTTTTGAAGTTTCTTCTATATGTTCTTCAGTGGTTCTGAACTAAAAAGCAAACTTAAGGAACTTCTCCCGACTGTGTTTCCTGAGCCATGTATCATACGATCACACCATGCTGTGTTCATACCTTACTTAGACTGTCTCTTACTCTTCTCCTGCCAAATACAGTTCATGTAACCTGTCTGTTGAGCCTTTCATCTGCACGCGTTTGCACTGTATTTGTATAGTACTTACGAAGGTTAAGGTGCTTCCTGAGAGGCAGACGTTTTACAGCTGCACTGAACTACTAAACTCTGTTCTGGCATTGTCAGACTCAACTAAGCTCAGCTGGCTCAGCTGGATTCCATTCTCCCTGACTTTAATGCTACACTCCATGCTGCTACTCTGCCTTCATTTAAACGCACACACACAAAAAAATGGCAGCTGACCTCCATTGCCCTAAATGTCCCTCTCAAAGCACCTTTTGTGCTTGAAGGTCTTTTACAAGACTCTGCCTCGATGCAGAAAAGCTGAGTGGGTGTTTCTTGCACAGCAGTCGTTGCCTGGATGTTACCTTTTGAGGGTTGTAACTGACTTTTCTGCATCATGTGCTCAAAGTGTTTTTTGTTCTAAGATGGAAACCAGTTAGTTGAAAAAGCTTGGTATTAAGCGGTTTTTAGAAATGGACAAAATTACGTTCAGAATTCAACTGCACACTTCTTTACTTTCTACATCTCATCTCAGAACATATTTATAGTATTGCAGATGCCTGTTAAGTCCAGGGTCCACATCTCAATTTTATGGGAAGAAAAATGTCAAAAGGATTGTTTAAAATGTGTTCTTTGTGAATGCATTAGGTTAATCCAACCTCAGGACCAATACGAGGCTCTACTGTAGTGACGATTTGTGGCCAGAACTTTGGCTTCGACAAGACAGAGAACTTCAAGGCTTCCATGGTAACCGTGGAAGTGGCAGGGGCTTCCTGCAAACTGTCCAGGCAAGAAAACACCAACAGGTATGCTTGTGTTTTGGTAAAGAGAGTGTTTTTTGGTGATGGGAGGGTTAATAAATGTTGTGCATGTGTTTTGTGCAAGTTGCACTGGCCTGCTGTGATGTATTCAAACAGCACTGATTCTGCACGGTATCTGAAAAGCCACCTTTTAGAGGAAAAGAGAGAGCCAGAGTGTATATTAAGTGGTGAGTGTTTATGAAACAAAGGGACCAGTACACTAGTGTCCTATAGGGGTAGAGCACATTTAATAGGGGTTATTGTGTTGAAGGAAGAATGTTAAGAAGCCCCAAACCCCCCCCACCCCTAACTCTTTTGCAGCCTGCAACATTCAACACATGACTCCCTTAACTGAAAAATTGCTGGGAAAAATCGCTGAATGCAGACTCTCCGCTCTCCCAAATCCACTGGGGCCGTGTCCCATTCAGAAGAACCCTTTTGCTACAAACAACCTCATTACAAATTGGGGGGAAAATAAAAACACTGCCCACACAATCCCATGAAAATTGTGTCTTTGTGCATTCCTGCAGGGCACTGGATGATCATTGAATTAAGCTAAATGCCGGCTGGCTTGGCAGGGTATAATGCCTGATCTATGTGTTGTTTGGGGGGGGTTGGCTATAGGTGGACTGAGATGCACTGTTCCCCGGTGTTTAATGGGAACTTCACCTCATCAGGAGACGTTGTGAAGGTCACCAGTGGCCAAAATGTGGCCAAGTTGGAGGGTTTCAAATTTGTGGTAAGAATACTTTTTTCCCTTCTTTTTGGTATCACTGTTTTGAAAATCTCAGTACTTTACAACTGATTCTTGACACGTGCATGCATGTAAAAATGGAACATGGTGATATCACATGTTACTTGATGATGGTAAAGCTGCTGTTTAAAACTGTTTAGGATTAATTTCTAGTTCTTACAATTCTTAGAGTCAGTTTCAAAAAGGATATATTTTTTACCCATAGAGTAGGTCACAAACTTCATCCATACCTGTTATTAAAATGTATCTTGGGCTACAGCCTTGTGCAAAACAAATAGGCAGTAATAACTGTGGGCTTATTAACTGGTGCATCACTACTAAATGTGTTGCTGTTTTTCCCTGGAGTGACAAATGTCAGACAAGTAAGCGGTCCTAAAATGTAAACTCAACTTTTTTTACACTGCTAGAAAGTTAATTTAAGTCAAGTTTTCCAAACTGCCACAGAATGCAACCACCGATGACTGCATGAACAAGCACTTGATATTTTGAAAATAATAATTTGTATAATTTTTATATTACTCATATTCAGGGTAAATAAATTCATATGTAAGGTTAAGACCCAACAGTAATACAAAGAAAACCCCAACAATCAGACGACTATGAGCGAGCACTTGGCAACAGTGGCAAGGAAAAACTCCCTTTTAACAGGAAGAAACCTCCAGCAGACTTAGGCTCAGGGAGGGCATCTATTTGCTGCAACTGGTTGTGGGGGAGGAGAAGGAGACAGGATCAAAAGCACACTGTGGACACAGAGAAATGAATAATAACTAATGATTAAATGCAGAGTGGTGTATAAACACATAGCGAGTGAAAAGATCTGAGAATAAGTGGTGCTCAGCGCAACATGGGAAGCCCCCAGCAGCCTAGGCCTATTGCTGCATAACTAAGGGAGGATTCAGTGCCACCTGAGCCAGGCCTAACTTATAGGCTTTATCAAAAAGGAAAGTTTTAAGCCTAATTTTAAAAGTACAATGTCTATATCCTGAGCCCAAACTCAGAGCTCCTCTTTCAACATGATATATGATTATATGGAGAATAATCCAGCTCTTGGAAATATTTAGTTTACCCTCCATCATTAATAACACCATTTAGGTGATATTGCAGCACCATGAAAATGAAAGAGGATCTGATAGCTAGATAAATCTGAAAATCTGATATTGTGAGCACTAAAATCTCCATGTGTTCTTCATAAATCCTGGGTACATTCATACCTTTACTTAGTAGTCCAGTAGTGGTGATACCATATGTTAATGTTAATGTTAATGCCAGATCAAAAAAAATTTGGTGGTTGTCTCCTCTACCTGTAGGACCCTGTGATCAGTGAAATCTTCCCAACATTTGGGCCAAAGTCAGGAAACACTATGCTGACCATTAGAGGAGCAAACCTGGATACGGGAAGCAAGCGAGAGGTGACAATAGGGAAGGCAATCTGCAAGGATCAGAGGTACGATCACTCTTTTTTTTTAATCCTGTCTTTGTTTTCTGTTTGGCTTACACAGATATATTGTCTGTATGGATAATTTCTTGTTACTTTTTCAGTTGTGGGCTTTTGGGGAGTTTTTTTGTTGTTGTTTTTTTTCATGTCATCATAGAAGAATATACTGTAAGTGTTTATTGTGCCTTAGCATTACTTTAATTTTAGGGAGACTTTTTTTGCCTAGTGTTAGCCTTTGCAGAAAGGCTAATAAAATTTAAATTATCTTTTTTTCAGTTTTTCATTATCTCTTGTTTTTCTTGCTCTTGTCCTCATTCTAAACCTTTTCCTGCTCTACAAGCAGAATTACCTGCAGGACCAATGAGAGAAATGCATGAATAGCCTCTTGGACAATGCTTACCATTGTACATACTAAAAAAAAACAGTACATCATTTGTTTTTACTCACTCACCCTGACCTCATCTTTATCGCCACCATCAGCTGGTCCTCCAACATAGTGACCTGTAAGACACCACCATATGCTGTTCTCTCAAGCCAGCCTGTGAAGCTGACAGTGGATTCGGTGGAGCGCCGCGCCCCTGTGCAGTTCACCTACAACCAAGACCCGATCATCAATAACATCCAGCCCTCACGCTCCTTTGTGAGGTTAGAGTTCAGTTTAGTTTATTAAGATCCTCATTGGCTCCTGCGATAGCTGCAGCTACTCTTCCTGGGCTTTGACGAACTTTTCAACAAAAAACCTTTTCATATCTAAAACAGTCATTCAAGTGATTCATAATGATTTCTGATATCATTTCTGTGTGGCGGCCAGAGTTGAACTGCTTACTACATACTTAAGCCCATTTCTAAAAAAAAAAATAAAGTTGAGAAGCAATGATTTACAAATCTCATAAATCCGTATTTTATTCACAGTAGGACATAGAAAACATGTCAGCTGTTTAAACTGAGACATTTTACTATTTCACAAAAAATGTTAGCTCACTTTGAATTAGAGGGCAGCAACATGTCGTAAAAAGGTTGCGATGGGAGCAACAAAAGGCTAGAAATGTAAGTGGTGCTAAAAAAAAACTGCAGGAACATTTTCAATTCAGTTCTATTCAGTTTTATTCATATAGCTCAAAGTCACAACAACAGTCACCTCAAGGGGCTTTGTAATATAAGATAAATACCCTACAGTGAAACAATACATTAATTTAGCATCTAATTAGGTCTTTTGGCCATAGGTCATTATCATAATTAGGTATGAAAGAGCATCCTAGAGTTTCTAAGAGTTTCTCAGAAGTGTAGACAGGCAGAGTTTCACCCATCTGCAAAACCTACACCTTCAAATTGTGATCAAATTCCAGAAGAGGTTCCTCACAGTAAAGTTGTGAAGATTTTCAGTATATCATAATATTATCAAAAGATTCTCAGAATTGCGAGAAGTCTCTGCGTACAAGATACAAGCCAAACAATCAACACTGGATGCCCGTGATCTTTGGGCCTGATTCTTTCGTGGTAATCACTGCATGGGCTCAGGAACACTTCCACAAAACACTGTCTGTGAACACAGTTCACCAGCAAATCTACAAATGCAGATTAAAAGTGATAGCGACACAGTGATACAGAGAAGAAGCCATATATGAACATGATCCAGAAAGGCTGCTATCTTGGGCCAAAGCTCATTTAAAATGGACTGAGGCAAAGTGGAAAACAGTTCTGTGGTCACATGAATCAAAATTTCAAATTCCTTTTGGAAGTATGGGCCAGACCAAATAGAAGATGATTCATCTGGATTGTTATCATGCCTCAGTTTAAATGCCTGCATCTCTGATGGTTAGGAGGAAGAGCTGTCTACTGAATTGGCAGCGTGCACATTTGGTAAGGCACAACCAATGCTGAAAGGTATATATAAGTTTTAGAGCAGTCCATGCTCCCATTTAGACAATCTCTTTTTAGGGAACGTCTTGCTTATTTCAGCAAGACAACAGTAAACTGTATACTGCATCTATTTGAACAGTATGGCTTCATTGCAGAAGAGTATGGATGTTGAAACAGTCTGCCTGCAGTCCAAACCTTTCTCCTACTGAAAACATTTGGAGCATTAATAAAACAAAAAGTACAACAAAGCAGACCCAGGACTTTTGAACAGCTAGAATCCTCTATCTGACGGGAATGGGAAAACATTCCTCTCCCATTTTCTCCTTTTCTATCTTCTATCATGAATAAAATATGTTTGAGATTTGTAAATCAGTGCATCCTGTTATTATTTAAATTGTACTGAGCATCCCACCTTTTTTTGTAAGTGGAATTGTATTTAGTTTGGATATCACTTTGCAGTCTCAGCGAATTTCCTCTGAATATGAGCTCAGACATATATTTCTTGACCCAAGATGAAGTACGAAAGAGTGAGTTGGCGTTTCGACTGCTGATTAATGCTTTAGTTTTTACAGCAGTAGGAAATGAGTGGGAGGTGATGAGTGGCTAAACTGCTAACGCTAACAGCTGGTCACTCCCTGTAGGAATCTACTGTTTCCCCTTCTGATGCTAATGCTAATATCCTTTCTCTCCCACCTCACTGTAGCGGAGGCTGCACAGTGTCGGCTCATGGTTTTTTCCTGAAGTCCGGCCTTCAACCCCAGATGCTTGTCACCACTGGTCCGAAAAATAAGGCCTTCCATGTGGTAAGTACAGTTTGGATGTTAAACATTAAAATGAGAAATCCATTAATTGAATTGCAAAGTTAAAAAGTTTGGTCATGAGCTTTACACAGTAAGTTTATGTTGGGTGGAACTCGTACTGTGGAGGTTGCATGACTGCAGAAACTGGTATTAATATCAGCAGTTGGGATGGGAATTTATTTTAAATGCTGTTGTCAGTGAATCTAAATTTAAGTAGATGGAGAAATACAAATTAGAAATTTGTTTTTTCGTTGGTTTGAAAAATAAAGTCTGGAGATGATGATACTTTGGAGATGGGCACCTCTCCTTCCTCGTTTTTGTACATCGGTTCAAACATCAATTCAACATAATAGAAAAAAGCCATTGTTTAAAGCTCTGTGGGTTTTTTTTTAAAATATCATGAAAATGTAAACATGAATATGTCAAGTAAACGTTTTGGTTCCTAAATTACTTTTCTGAGTTTAGGCCTTGAGGCTTCTCATATCCTGGGCCCCATTAAATATACCACATGATGAACAGCAGCAGGCGAAATGGAGAAAAATAAACATTCCAGTACCTCACTATCACATGGATGGTATTGCCATTATGCATACCCACGCTTCCACAAACCTCTTAGAAGAAAAAAAGATTTCTCCACAATGGTAAAAAGCTAAAGTTTCAGACAGACATGAGAAGAAAGGAAATGGAAAATCCACAGTCTGATCTGCAGGATCCAGCTGTAACCTCTGACTCACGCACAGTAGCAGAAGCAAAGCCTTTAGGATGCTCTGGCTCACCTCACCTCCGTCAGGTTTTATTCCACTTATTGCACAAAAGTGATACGCACACACATACACATACACACACGCACCACTTTACAGTGAAAGTCTGGAGGTGTTTTAAATTATACAACCTGACACACACATGGCTTTCACCACGCTGTCTATGGCCCTTTAAAATCTCTAAAATTGATGTAGTTCAATTATAAAAGCCTTAAGAAGTTGTTAAATGTATATAAAATGTCATCCAGGTCATAAGTCAAAGGCAAGGGACTGGTTTGAGTTACAGTGACATTTCTACTGACTGATCCTGCCCATTAGTCTTGATAAATGATATTTTATAGCTCATATATTATATCACCTGAACAACAGGATCACATTTGAACAGAGGGAAGCTGTACAATGTCATCATTAAAGTTAAATGCACTTTTTTCCACCAGTCCACATGGCCTCAGTGCTATACTTCCTGCACTATAGGGTCTGCCTGGGTCCAAGTAAATGTCATCATCAGAAAGTGAAATGTGGCTATCCACTTACCTTCTACATTGTTGTGACTGCTCTGACTTACCCATGCAGACATTACGCTATCCATGCATTACGCTACAGGTTATTAAAATGACTTTGTCCACAATGTGTGCAGCTGAGATTATATAATTTCATCCTCACTTTCATTTAGGACATCTCACCGAAATGCCAGTGCCAGTGCAGTTACACTGTGGTTCACTGCAAAATGACATTCAAAGTATTTCATATTATAAGTCAAAATGTTTTTATGGGTGATATTACTGAATGGGTTTTGCTTGACTTCCCAGCAAAAAGATGAAGATCTTCAATGTAAAGCACAGGCGAGAGAAAGGGAAAAAAGTTTCTTGGCAAGTGTTTTGCTGTCTTAGCAAAGTTTTCATGTTGCAGCCAGAATAATTCACTCCTGTCTGAAGTAACAATACTGACCGCATAAACTACCCAGCATGGTTTCCGACGATGTGAACTTACTGATCCTCTGATCCACTCTCATAGTGCACTTGGATAACAGTCTCACGGCTTGGGTTTCATTGCAGTTGCTGTTAAAATGATACAATTTTTTTCTCCTTTAAGTGAGAAAGTAAATTAAGTAAATTTAACCTCTTCTTGTCCTGCAGGAAAGTGAACAGAAAATTTTTAGAAACTGTTGCTCTTACTTTCCTGTAACTTTTCCAATTGCATATTCGGTTGAGAAATGGTTCTAGCAAATGTTCTTTGAGACTAAACGTGGCATGTTTTTCTGGTGATTCAAAACAAACAAACAGGTCCTTTCACACAGGGAATGTGTGCCTTGTCTCTTTGTGTGTGATGTTTGCTTTAGGGAGGCGGTTTAAGGGCAAGAAGTGTAATGATGTTATCTGTCATCCTGAAATGCTCCTGCAAGTTCAGTCAGGAGATAATAATAAGCTTAGTAAATACACACGAATACCCGAACAAAACAACTACTCTAATGGAATAAGACCTCCATGTCAAATCTTAGTGGTAGAATATCCTTTTATCTGTCTTTGTTTTTCTGTCACACTCTTCAAAACACACACGCAGGCACATGCACACAGTCTGCAGTGTCTCATCTTTCATTTTCCCTTTCTCTGGTCATTGACCTACGTTCAGGTCATCACTTGATGGGTCTCAAGGGAGCTCAGGCTTCATTACACACAAACAGCATGAGCAGATGCAACTCTGAAATTAGGCTGATGATTCAAAATTACTAGTTCCTATTCCTACTTCATCCATCAAGTAGACGGACCTCCCAGTGTAGCTGTTATCACTGCGTATTTTGTTAGCTAACATCCACTGAGTTCCTCTGAGAGACAAAAGGTTTTTTCTTGGTTTTTTTAATTCCTCTATTGTTTTTCTTTAGCATTTCTCTAGCATCCCCTCACATGTCAGTGTCAGCCGCTTCAATCATTAATCTCCAGTATGAGAAAAACATTCTCTGTTCTGGTCGCCACATTGCTTTCCTTTTTTAAATTTCTTCCCTGTGTGAACAGTTAACAGGACTGTAGATTCTTGACTGACCAGTGGGCGATGCCACATCTCTGGTCAGTTAATTCATTGACATTTCACTTCACGTGCACATCAAAAAACAAATATTGCAGTTATTACAGAATTACAGTTTTGAAAAATGCAGTCATCAGTTTCAGTTTGTAGCAAACTGTGCGTGTACGTTACTGGCAAATTTGACGGGTGTAATTTCATCTGTAGTTTTATGAGATGTGTAGGGCCATTTCGCTTTTTAAAGGGTTTTTTTATGTGTCACCTGGTCCTACGGTAATGGAAGCTTATATGCGGGTAGTCATGGCTTAGTTCACTTTAAAGTTATTAACACATTTTGTGACAGTGTGTGGCTCTAAGATGACTGAAGGCATGTTTAAGTGAACCTTCAACCTCAGAGATTATCGTTCATTTTGAACCCAAATAACAGACTAAAGAATAGCAAAGACAAATTTCAGGCTTTCTGGAAAGGGCAAGAGAAAGCATGAAGTGAAATGCTTGTATAAAAAGGGCTATCATTACTAATGATTTAGGAAGGGATCATGCCCCATAGGGCTCCAGCTGTCGCCTGTTAAATTCTTTCCAGTAAACGGGATGGGTTAAGCCTTAGCCTAGGAAGGGACAGTATAAGTGTCTCATTGTAAGTCTCATTGTGTCTCATTGCAAGGATCTTTCACAAATGGACAACACAGAAGTTTCTATCGCCAAGAGTAATGTGAGCCAGCGTGTCATGCCTCTAGTACTGTATTTAGAAAACTCCATGTGATCAGCTTAGTGTCCAAGAAGCTGTTAAAGAATGATTTTGCGTTCTGATAGAAAAACCTGCCATCCAATCAGATGAGATCTTTAGCTCTGAGATCTTTACACTAAAACAGGTTGTAGAAAGAAAACCAAGACCCACTGAGAAACCAACAGCAGAGATTTAGGGGTCTCAGCTAGAGCCAGAGCATAAAAAAACAGCCAGTGTTGACTTGATATCTGGCCTTTAGATCTCCAGTAAAGCCCAGTCTCAGCCAATCTCAGCTTTCCCACAAACATCAAAGAGATTTCTTTTATGCTCCATCGTGTAAAGCTGGCATGGTCACAAAGTCAAAGGAGGCTACATATACACAAAAAAAACCCAGCAAAATGTCATCTGTGAATTTTCACATTGCTCCTAACACAAAGATCGGGGAGTGGAGTTCATGATGCCAGGACTGCTTTGCTGTACTGCACCATCACAGATAGTTTGGTTTAACTGGAGGCTTCACCGCAGCCAGACACCTGTTGCCTGAATTCACAGATTGGCTTGTTTCGTGTCAGACTCCTCTTCCTATCTCATCCTGACATGCCTCACAGAGTTTCTTTACTTTCCCATGGCCCCCCACAGCTGGTAGGTGTCTGAAAGCATTTGTTCCTGTTAGACCTGCGCTGTGGCTAAAATACAGGGTTGTAAGATAAAAGCGGTACAAGTCATTTACCAGAAAAACGAGACAGTTGTTGTCAAGAATAAACAGGTAATTAATACTATGTTTTGAACTCAGTTGATAGATTAAATGTCAATCTGTGGGTTAAAACGTATCGAACAGTTCCAAAACCTGATTTTGAAGATTTCAAATAAACTTATGTAAACCCTGATAATCCATAAAGTACTCTTGCAAAGAGTTCATTATATTATAGATAAACATATTTAATGCAGCGTAGTCAATTTCAACAACTGAAAAGAAATAAGTAAACAGAGTATGTATGAAAAGAGTGAGTGTCTAAGGGGGTGCAATATGCATTATATAAAAGGCAAAATGAGAAATAATAAAAGTGACACCAAAAAGCCGAGCAAAGATGCAGCTGAAGTGAAGTCTTTAAACTCAAAGTGTATGATCGCACAACGCAGTGTGGTAGGAAGCAGCTCCAGTATAAATCACTCTTGATGTGACAAGCACTTTTGTACGTGGGAGCTCCGTTATGACTTGGCTTTTTCACAGGCTGTTACACTAATGATCCTTCGGGGACAGCAGAGGTTTTTGGGATCGCTGGTTCTCTCATCACCCCACAGTAAACCTCTTGGCTCAGTTGCTGTCCAGCTTGCCCAGCAATTGTATTCACAGCTGCTCCCAACTTAAAGCCCGTCACCTTCTCTCCTTAAATAAGAGGAGACATCAACCAAACAATGAATCTGACTGCAGTTTCCACTAATTCACAGGATATTTTTCCTTTCACTGCACCCATGGGAGGCAAGGAGGAGGGGGGTTACCCTTCGTCCTATTCTGTCCGCTCCTTATTGATATGTAGACGAGAGAATTGCATTGGATTGCTTTTGTTTTAAGACCTAGGAGCTACCCTCGCACACTAACACACATTTGATGTTTGCTTTTGTGTTTTGATTGTCTTTGTGCCTTTATGTCTGCGTTTAAGCATTTGCAATTGCACCATTTCCTCTGCGTGCGTTCGTATGTGTCCATTTGGGCTACTCACCAGGGAGTCAGATTGGCAAACGTGTGAGGAAGTTTCAGCCACACTTCAACAGTAATGCTGTTCCTGCAGTCAGAGCACCTCTCCAGGGAGGCAGATATCAGTCAGTATGTTAAAAGTCAGATTTCAGCCAGTCTGCCAAGTGATTTTGCGTATAATAAACTATACTGGGTCCATAATACACTGTTTCCCAACTGGTCTAACCCCATGAGCAACGCTGGTTCTTTATTCTCAAGTCATAGTCTTAAGAATTCAGACCTCCCATTGTGAAGAAAATACACTGAAAATATTAAAGTGTAAAGGGGCCTGTTCTATATTTCTTCTGATTATTTGCTCTTTGCAAACAAATGATTTGAACAGGGGGTGCATGGAGATTTCTTTGCCCACACCCATGGAGATGATGGCTCTCGCTGATAGATAAAAAGCACCAAACGTGAAGAGCAGTGAGCCGCTGCGTCTATGCACGCCACCATCTTGCAACCGAGATCATTCGAGATAAGTAGAAAAAAAACAGTCCACACAGGGAGTGAGTCACTCATCTCACATCGCGTCGAAGATGACGGTTGGTCACTAGCAGTTATTCCAGGCTCCAGTTGCATACATAATCCTCTAATGTATGTACTACCAGGTGATATGCTAATCACCAGTATCCTGCTCTCATTGGCAGTTGCTTCAAATGTTTGCCTCAAAGTTAAAAAAAAAAAAAAAAAAAAAGAAAAAAAAGCTTGTCTCAAGAACTGTCTATTACACATCACCATTGGATTTTTCACACATAATAATTTCAAGTTGCCAAATATCATTGACATTCTATGGCTCTGCTTGCCACATTACTGCCAGACACAGACAGAAATAAAGTAAAATGATAATAGCTCCCATTTAATGTGCACTTGGAGCTGGTTCAAGTTTCCCGGTTGCATACAATAAAGGGTGCCCAGTCAAATAATTGTGAACTTCTATTTGCATCATTCACTCAAGGTTTTAGTCCAGTATTCTTACACAGAGACTCAAAATTACTAGCAAGGTGTAGAGAAGACAAGGGGTGAGGCGTCTATCCATACAATCATCCAATCCAGCCTCGGGCACTTTTTCAAATCAGCCAATCAGCAGTCTCCATCTGTCTGAGGCAACACAAACACACACTTTGGAGGAAGGAGAGAAAAAGAAGCACACCCACACTAACTCTAGTGGGAGGAGCCAAAAATATAAACAACATGGCACATGATCCATTATCATAAGACTGTGCATCTGCAAGCTGCTTTGCAACCCATCTCATGCTGATTTAATCAGCTCTATTCTATTCTGTGCTCTTGTTGCTGCTCTCCTCATCTCATTCAGTCAGAAAAGCATGGCAGTCATAGAACAGACGTGTGCTACTGAAATGGAAATTTTAGTCTTCATTTGGCTGTTGTGGTCTTGTCTAATGCCTGCTCTTTGTTATGCTATTACACAGTGATTATTCAATGATTATTGACATGTCTCTTTAAGTGTCACATAACTGGCATGCAAGGCTGAAAATAAAAAGGATATTAAAATGAGCTTCTTTGTTTTTCCAGGGAAAAAAATTGCACTATTGATTTACAGCGACTGAAAACCATGCAAGGTATATCCTGCCCATTTTGGTCCAGGACACTATCACAAGAGAGATTCTTTTTTTCAAGAGTTTCACTTCCTGATTAAATAGAAGTTAAAAATCTCCACAGTGCTTCTCTGTGTCCCTAAAGAACTCCATTAAATGACAGTGAAGACTCACAAAAACATCCGTGTGCCTGCACAGCAGTTTTTTTTTCCACCTCCTGCTCTTGCTCTCAAGGACACATCTACTTTTGTAACCCAGAAGATAAACACAGTCTATCATTACCAAAGAGCAAATATCAACATTGATCTTTCAGCACACAGACAAGCAAATGTGGTTTGTTTTGTGAGCACCTACATGAAAGAATATGATGCCATCACACTTTCTAACAGCTTTCTGTCACTTCCATGGGTATTTGCTTTGTGTAATGGCTAAACCCTTTCTTTTATTCTCCCTCTAAGCTTGACCTCAGTACTGCAGCCTGGACATAAACCAAAATCAAGTGTTGTCTCCTTTGGTCCAAAAAATAAAACAGCATGGTTACAGGGAGAAAATAAGTTAGCAAATCATTGTGTAGTCACTATTAGCTTAAATGTGAAGGCATGTGAAAAACAGCTTTCAGATTAGTATTGCAATTGCAGTGATATGCCACATCCACAGATTTCCCCCCCTACATTGTGTTTATTAAAGTGTGGACAGCTCAGTGACTCCTTGTGCAAGACTATGTTTCCTTTACAACATATTAATGTTGCATATGTGTAGAATTTAGTTTCTCTACGTGAGCTACACTTTACATTTTGACAGATTTCAAGCAAAAGTTTAGTTCACCATAAAAAGCACCACAAGTAGACCAAAGTTATATAAATTAACAGTTGCACAGAAATTTTAACAAACTAGCCCAACATTTAAAAGCAGTAGACTACTTGCTGGTACAGAAACCAACAGGCAGGTGTTCAGCATAGTAGTAGGTTAGTGCTGACCTCTGTCGTACTGTCTTTGCAGTGGATTTCCTTTACGTGAGTCTGTGGTACTTTCATGTTGTAATTTCCCTTATATAAGCACACCGTGCAACATCATATGGATATACACAGACGCAAAGCCCAGCTTTAGACCTTAAGTCAACCACATAATGTTTAGATCTCTGTCTGGAGATGTCAGCCTCAGTGTCTACATCCCTGTTGGATACCTTTATTAACTTTAAATAACATGAAACTCTGCCACACCTCACTGAAAAGGGCTGTTTTCTATTTTCCAAGCTGTCTGCCTCTCACTGGGGGCCTTAGCAAGCACAAAAGCTGTGAGGCCTATGTGGGTGGAATCCAACAAAGGATAAAACTCTGTTGTGCCCCTAGGCCACACGTGTAAACACAGCAGTGGCTAAAACCAGGCACAGTCCCATGTAATGTGTTGAGTGTATGAGAAGCTCCCAAATGAAGAATTATTACGTCATTGTTCTACAAAGTGACTGAATCAAGAGCTTAACCCAGTACCAAGTTTCAAGAGTAGTTGAAGAGTTGCATGTGTGTAGATATGTGTCTGTAATTTTAAAGACTAGGTCAGAGGTGCCAAAAATCAACTCTCATTTGTTAGAGCTAGCAGTCAAGAAATGGAGTTGGTTTTATGCAGTTTGGACTATTTTTGAATGGCCTTTCTTTACACTGTTTTAAGTCACAACAAGCTGAGGATAGATTTCCATGAATCTAAATTTGATCATTTGAATGGTTCTTCTGTAGTCAGATACAGAGAAAAGAAATAGTACATAAATCTGGACAGAGAAAGATATATTTTGATATAGTGTCTACAAATAACTTGGATTCTTTAATTTGTGAACATGTGTCTCTGATCACCCAGACGTTATTATCTTAATTCCTTGCAACCTTACATCAGAGCTTGTAAGTTTCTTAATAAAAGAAACACTCTGGAGTTTAACAAGGAAAGTGTTTTTTCCCCAAAGTACCTGAGTAGTTTGTCATGGTTTTGGTTTTGTTCTGTTTTTTCAATGAACTCAAATGATTTGAAAGGTGTCTGCATTTCCACAGTGGTCTAATACATTTTTATCTGTCTATCGTCCCACCTGTCTTTCCACCAGAGCTGTGTGTATGGTGAAAATCAGACTTCCATCCAGTGCACAACACCCTCTCTGGCCAAACTGGGCCTGCAGCCGCCGGTCGTCACCAAGGTGGCGTTTGTCCTAGACGGCTATTTAACTGATCGTTGGGATCTGATCTATGTGGAAGACCCGCTATTCCAGGACCCTAAGCTCACTTCTAAGGACAACAAGAGCATCGTGGAGCTCAAAGTGAGGAGATTTGCACAATAAACCAACTTTTAACATTATGAACCTTTAGTACAGTGTTCAGTGAAAATTGACCCAGCTACAGTCCATAGCTAAGAAAATCTCTTCTTATGTGTTGCAACAAATTTCAATTTCAAGTTCAAGAAATCCTTTGCTCGCTTGACAAGAGCAAGACAAAGGTGCAGAAGAAAAATAGAACAAAAACAGAAGAAATCATTAGTGTTTGTATTCTATTCTGTATTGTTAAGTTCACAAGTTAGATTGACAAGTTTGAGACAGGTGGAAGTTCACACCCCATAGTTCCTGCTTTTTACCTCCCAGTGCTCACACACATTCACACGTACAGCCCCCCATGGTCCAGGTCAAGTGGGGAAGGAAACAATACTGAAAGAAAAACAGGATGCAGAGTCAGTTTCCCATCATTTCCATCCTCCACACCAACATCCCCATCCCTCCTCCATTGCTATACCTCGCTGTGCATGCTCTCTATTGACTTGCATTGTTGTTGCTGCTGAGGGCAAAGCTTTTGACATATTAATGCTGCTTTTTGAACACCACAGTCCCCCGAGTCTGTTGTAGGAACACAATGAAATACATATTTCTCCCCTTGTCCTTTTTTTTTAATGTTGTTGATGGTTTATGGCAGCTGTGCTGAACTTCTTGCATGGGACCCTGGCTGTGTTTTTTTTTTTTGTGTGTGTGTGTTTTGTTTTTTCTTTGTTTTTTCTTCTTCTTCTTTCACTCTTTTCCCAGACATGACCTTGCCCCTGATGCTAAATCCACCAACACCCCAACATATATCCCCCGTTCAACCCAGACAAACCTCCCATTTTTACCCACAGGGAGGTGGTACCAGTCATTGCACCGAAACAGGCGAACTTTAATGCCATCTGATAACGCTGCTTCGCAGTGGACTCCATTAAAGAGGCAGATGCTGGGCTCATTTAGCACCATCTGATAACTGTAGCCTCAAATGGCTGCAAATAACAGCCAAATAAAGGAATATTTACCTTTGACTGACAGCACTAGTGTGAAGCGTATGAAGGAACCTGGCTGTTGGTTTTGGCTCGTGGCCAGGCTCTTATCACTATCCTGATCACTTCTAATTTTCATTGCGGCAGTTTATTTAGAGGGACTGGTACTGTGCTGTTGTTTTTAACAACTTTAACCCCTCTTTGCAGTGTCTATAATATAGTCACGCTATGGGGAGGAGACACAACATTAGAAGTGTTTTGGATGAACTTGTATTGTCTTTGTGAGCAACAAGCGAGTGCATAATTTACAAAGCGTTTTATATATATGTGTGTGCGCGCGCATGTGTGTGTGTTTGTGTAAGAGGGAAAATGTGTGAGAGTGCAGGAACAGGTGTGAGCTACCACTCTGTATCAAATTGGAAAATCCCAAGCTGTCACGCAAGGAATGTGATCATTCTCTTTATTGCCTTCTGCTGCACTCAAACAAGTGTGTTTATGTCTGTGTGTGAGCCAGAGGGAGAGGGGGAGAGAGAGATGTGAAATCACAAAAACAAGAACGAGCAGAGAACATGCGGGAACAACAGAATCCTAGAGTAGGAAATGAGTGAAGACAGAAGAGCCAATTAAGCACCAATATTTTCTCACAGCTTTCCGTCAAAGAGCACATGCTCACTAACTCAGTTAAACGCACTCACACTCACGTGGTGAGCAGCTGCGTGTGCTTCCAGTCACATCTCAGTGGGGTGTTTGTTGTCATCCCACTAGGGTTCACGCAGCTAGAATAAGTTGCTCTGTCTTAATCTTATCAGCTCCAATAAGATGTCCAGTTTGTGTTCACTGGTTTAAATCACTATGAGTCATGATGAACTCTGCCAAGAAGAAGGATGCACCTCATTTGCTTTGGTATGCTTTCCTCTGGATTCGGTGCCTTCTGCTTACAAATTCCAGTATGCCCTCAAAGAAAGCCATAAACTTGCCTCCAAAATTTGGCTCCAGGCGAGAGAATTAGTTCTGCAACTACACAAGAGAACTGTAAAATTAACTTACTAGAACTGATTAATGCTAATTAAATATGTAAATCTCTATCTCAGTATGAAAGTTTGGTGCGATGTTGTTGAGTCCTCTTTCACCTTATTATTCAATCTTCAAGTTGACAAGCCTTTGGAAAATTTTGATCTTAACTGTCATTCCTTTTTCCTATTCTCGCTCCGTCCTTAATCCTTCCTTTCTCTCTTTCCACCCCTGTTCGATCTACTGCAGGGCGATCGGATGGACAGGGAAGCAATGAAGTGTCAGGTGCTCACCGTTTCCAACCACAGCTGTGAGAGTCTGACTCTAGTCGGAAACACTCTGGAGTGCATCGTACCCACTGAGCTGCAGGCTGCCACAGCCAAGGAGCTGCAGGTGGAGGTGAGAAAAATCTGCACTACACAGGCACTAAGAGACTGGCGGTGTTATGGCTTCACAAATAAGGACAAGGAATCAAGTTTTAGTTTGAATAAAAACAATAAAAATGAAATTTATATTCTGTTCATTAGCAGCACTATGTGCGCAGTTTTAGCTTTTTCAATCAAAAAACAAAAAATAAACACTTACACATTAGTCCATAAAACCTACAAAAATCCTAGCATTGAAAATTTAGACACAAGTGCCGGGTAGAGGAACCACACCATATATAAGTACACTGGCTGCACACCTCTATACCTCCAGTCAAAGTGTCCAACAGTCAGTTAACACTTCAGTTAATAAACCATCTACACATCAGACTCACCCACTGAAGTCCTGCTTCATCTTCCCCACATAGTCATAGCAAGCCAAATGCTTCGGTCTGTATTCATTTCCTTAAAAACAGTGCACAGTACAGTGACCTGTCTCACTCATCTCGAGGATTCCAGTCAAATATTGGCTAGAGATAAAGAAATATGCTGGTAGTAACAGACTAGCTACTTACCCATAACCCTGATTCTACCTGCACAAATGCCCGAGGATGATGATGAAACAATTCTAAAAGATATTCTGGAGGTGAATGGATGTGATACAACAAAAGTCCATAAAACCACTTGTAGTGCATTTTTATGAAAGCTCCCCTCTGTTTGTATTAATAGGCTCACAGGAGGAATTTCAGCAATAAAAGGTATCATATCATATAACAGCACCTGCTTCTGAAGGAAATGAGGGTGACTCGCCACAGAGCAGTAATATAGTCTGATGAAAGATGGAGAGAGTATGTGCAGCTTTTTTAGTTTCCATTAGTATTTTATGTATATTTCATTAAATTTGGTTGTAATACCAATTAATTCAGGTTTAAGTTGTTTTTTTATATCGTTTATTATCATTATTATTATTTATTAGTAGTAGCAGTAATAACAGAAATTATAAAATGAAAATTAACATCATTGTAGGAGCCATCAGTTGGCTTTAACCACACCATTTTGCCATTAGTCCATTGTCTGCTGGGAGGACTCGTGGGAAACGCTACATTCCTTCAGTGTTCCAGATCATTTACAGGAAACTTCAATAAGTCTGCTGTAATGCAGTCCCTAATAAAAAACAGCTCAGAAAGAGTCTTTTACACAGTGTGTTGAGTGAACAGCCTCAACCACCAGCTGTCTTGTCACTTGAATATACATCAGCACTGAGGTCACTTCTGCTCCTACTATACACTCCAGTGTGCTCCTTGAGTTTTTACTCATATTAAAAATGTTGCATTTTTAAATATCAGATGCTTTATTTGGTACATTGTTGAGGCTCCTTTGGCATCTTCTTGAGTAAGTCTCTGCAGGCTTTGCACAACAGTATTTGGACAGTCTTGAACTCTATCAGTCTATCACGTCATGTTCGTGTCTTTCAACAAAAGTTCTGTGGCATATGTCTGGGTAAGCTACTCCAGTGTTGCCATGGCCACAGTTTCAAGTCGTATGATCCCAGGAGCAGGTGGATCTCTCTTTATTTGGCCACATTCATCCTTCCCTCACGTCTCACCTGTCTCCCTGCTCATCCCGTTGAGAATCAACCTGTAGCATGATGCTACCATCTCCATGCTTCATTACAGTGGCGGTACTGGCTGGATGATGAACAGTCCTGTTAGAGTTTTATGCAACTGCCTAATAAATGTTGTCCTTCAATTTCAACTGCAATTTCTCATGTAGTTCTTTGGACTTCAAGGTTTGCTTTTTATCCTGACATGCAGGATTGTTAAAGAAAACAGTATACACCCGACCACAATCTGGCCTGAATTATTTTGCAGATATTTACCTTCAACAGGTACCTGTAAAGTGTCCTAAAAGTGATGTTGTTCGATATGACAGTAACATATATCACACCATGTTTATATGGCCTGTTAATGTTCTTACACGACAGATTTTAGAAAGTACAACTCTGTATTTTGTTTCTCGAGAATTTTAGCGTTCTTCGTTGTAGCCAACAGTCCTTCAATCATCATAGTAGATTTAGAAATACCCAGCTCTTGTGATACAAACGAATATAATTTGCTAAGCTATAGACCTCTTCATGTCATCCTTAGAGATAACATCCACTCACCTCCAGACCGAAAGCTATCTAGCTCATCGCTGTTGACTTGTGAACCGGACTTCAGAGGAAAGCTTTTATCTCAGGGGAGGGTCAGCCAATATCCTTTAGCGCCACAAACCTTCAGACACACACACACACAAACACACACACACACATCATCCCATCTGCAGCAGCAAGCAGAAGTGGAAACCTCATTTCCACAGAACCTAATAATGGCAGAAGCAATATCACTGATGTAATCTGGCTGCAGACTGTGGCAACAGACTGTGTGTGTGTGTGTGTGTGTGTGTGTGTGTGTGTGTGTGTGTGTGTGTGTGTGTGTGTTTTCCATTGTGTATGACTGAGTGCCAGCTTCATGCTCTTAAAAGCTTTTGTGGCATGCATGGCCATATATGCCATCCATGACATAGTGCATGTATCACGTCTGCTGTGATAGTCATTATTATTCAAGCTTCTTCCTACAGACACCACAGTGCAGTCTATAAGTATTAGAAAAATGACTCTATGCAGCTGTAGGAAAGTTAATTGGTAATAAGCTTAAGATGAGAGATCATGTTTAACATTTGGAAGCAGATCCTTCAGTGGTTTCCAGTGCAAACACACCAGCAGCGTTGTGCTGCAGAAGTCATGAGTTTTTTCATCTTTTGTTAGGTTGTTACTCTGAAGAAGTGTATACCGAATCAATGTACACTTAGAGCTCAAGTAATCACAGTACTCCCAGGTCATTTAATGTTCCTTTTATACCAAGAAATACATTAAAAGCATACTTCGAAGACCTAAATGGTCCCACTTCCTGTCGTAGAAACACAGAAAAATGAGGTGCTACCTCAAGCAATTGCTAGAACTGTGAAAAAGTGTACAGGAAATCGGTCAACCCAGTACTCCTTAATTATTGTGAGTTTAAAATGCTCTTCAACCTCATGGTCAGGTGTGTCAATAAACCCCCAAAAGAGTAAAGTGCAGAGCCAACATAAGAGAAAACACATGCCTGCTTCTTATGATGACATAAATGTAAAACTATTTGCAAATAGAGCAAGGGCTGCAAGGCTATTTCAGGAAGATAACTTGAGACGTGGTGAGAAAGGCTGTATTCATACAAAAACTATGCATAATGAGCCCGGTCTCCAATTTGATATGTCAGGAACTCGATTACACTCACAGTGGTAACACTGCTGCTCACCAACACTGCTACATCGTTCTTCCAGCATGTAACTGTTTGAGGAAAAATGTCCACTTTAATTGTCATACTGAAAGTAATATTTATTAGAAAGTTTTAAATTAATTAAGTGTAAACTGTTTAAAGTAAACAAAGTGCACAAAGTGGGGTCTCCTGTGGATGACAGTTTGATCATATTGTTTATCCCATGAACCACTTTCAGTGGCGTCAGGCGGACTCCATCAGACATCTTGGCAAGGTGACGCTGGCACAGGAGCAGGACTACACGGGCCTCATCGTGGGCTGCGTGTGCGTCAGCCTGCTGTTGCTGCTGCTGGGATTGCTGCTGATGTGGAAGAAGAACAAACACATTGATGGTAAGACCAGAAAGGGTCACAGAGCCCACGACACTCCGGGTTCTGAAGCTACATATTTAGAGCCAATTGATATCCCTGGACATTGGTATAACAACATTATTTTTACAGTTCATCAAAATGTTATCTGCTCTGAAGTGTTATTTTAATTATGACTTGTACAAACAAATCCAGACAGTTTATTAAATGACCAGAATGCCATTTTCCTTGAACATGTTTGATTAGAATGCAGAAGCTCACCAGTGATTTAAGAAAAGTGTTAATAATGTGCATACATACATTCATAATTGCAAATGAACTTCCCTGTGTCTCTTCTAACCTGTGTGCATGTGTGTCTGCTGGGTTTCATTTTGCCTGGTCGGTTTGACGTTTAAAAGTTTGTCTGAGGGGCGCACTGGTGGAAATGCTTCGCCTTTCTCAGTAATTCGTCTCTCCCTCCCTCCTGTCCAACCACCCCCACACACCCAACTTTTCTCTTCTTCTGTCCTTCCTCGTCCTTCCTTTCCACTGAATTTTCCATTACATTTTCTACATCCCGTTGCCCTTTGTCTCTAGATCTGTCTGAGGTGTGGTATGATGGCCGGGGTCACATCCAGCATCTGGACAGGCTGGCTAACGCGAGGAGTATCAGCCCCACTAACGAAATGGTCTCCCACGAGTCAGTCGACTATAGAACAACCCTGCTGGAGGGTACGTCAACCAGATAAGCCCCTCCCCACCCTCTTCTCCTACTCCACCTTTCTCCCTCCTATCTACTCTGCTTCCCTCACCGTGGGGCTGAACGCTAATGTTAGCCATGCATGCCTTACTGTACATGTTGTATATTAACAACCCTTGCCTTGATGAATTAAGCACTTTTGTCATTTCAAAGAAGCGTTTTATTGCTCCCCAGAAACGCTTTCTTTGTAGCGCTAGAAACAGACAGGTAATTAACCATTTATGTCAAAACTCCCGAAATAAAAAGACTAAAGAGCTCTAAAGAGCTGTGTCATTTCTCTGTTGGTTTGTGATTGATTTTTTTTGATAATGCATTTGATTTGATTAGTTATTATCTATAAAAATCAAATAATTTAAATGTATTACCATGATACAGATTAGCATTCCAAACATATTAATTGTAAGCAATTATCATTTTCAGTAGTCACCTCTTAATCTGTTTCACCATGGCCTGTTTAACACATAGCCAATGCAATTGGTGGATGACTGTAGACTTGTTGACCATCAGGCAAAACTGTGGTTCTAAAACTGTGGTTTTTGTTCTCTCCGTTTGCATCCTCAGGCTGTGAGAGAGGCTTGTATCGTGATATTCAGTGTCATGGTCAAAGCTATTTTCAGCTGCTAAAATGTGACTTGAAAGGCTTAAAAGAAGATAGACTTACTAATGAACTAACGCTTGCCTGCAGGGACAGGTTGTAGGAGGTTTTGTTGTAGGATCAGTAGCTGAGCTTAACAGCTGTGTCCACTCCGTTTGGCTGTTTTTTTGTTCTGGCTTTTAAATAAAATGTGGGTAATTTAGAATTAATTTTCCTTCTACTATAATCATCGAAAAAAACCTTTGTTTTTCCACCTCTGTCGACCTCCATTACAGTGTTAAGTTTCTTTCTGCCTTTGTAGCCATCCTTCTCTGATCATATAATGCAACTTGACCTCTCGAGGCACTGCTGATACAGTCACTGACCTATGACCCGACCATCTCCTTTGCTTCTCCAGATCAGGGCACCGACAGGCCCGAGACATGCCGAGCAGCTCCTCCTGTCTATGGGGGCAATGGGGAACTGCTATCTCCCAGACTGGGGGCCTTAGGAGGTGGGATAGGGATGGGTCTGGGGATGGGAATGGATGGCGATTTGGTATCACCCCTCCTAATGGCCCCAGTCCACATCGACCCATCCTGCCTCCACCCAGACCTACTGACTGAAGTGCAGCACGTAGTGATCGCCAGGGAGCGGCTGCTTCTCCATCTCAACCAGGTCATCGGCAGAGGTGAGAGGCAAACATTTCATTTTCATAGAAACTGTTGTGTGTGAAGATCCAGTGCAAACTGCTGTGTCAAGTCTTTTAATGAACACATGAAGAATAGTAGATTTCATCAATGCAAGGGAAGGAAAAACAATGATTGATTCATTTTAGCTGCTTTCCGCAGCTAGAAATGAGCATGCATGATCATTGTGACCAATAAAAATGCAGTGATAATTAAGTACTCACCAAAAGCACTAACCTGAAATCAAAATGAACTGTTGTTAGTGTTGTACAGCATGCCTAAATTGTGCATTCTAATGAAATAATGCACACTATATATTATATATACAATACAAGGGTGATTAAATTGACCTCAAAACGGTGCCAGTGTTTATAATCTCGCAGTCTTGGTCCAGTGTCAGTTTGCATTTAAAGAGAAAATAAAAAAGTATCTGTACTCAAAGCATAAAAATCAATCCATTAGCTATACCTTTGTGGTCGGTCACAAATCAACACCCAGACATATACAAGATGAACACAGCCAATGTAACAAGATCTAAATTTGGATTATGTGGTTCTTTTAACAGGAAGTTTGTGGAGACTGACTTGTTTTTGTCAGCTGTTACAAAAACTGAACAGTTTTTGACACTTCAGCAGCGGATTTACATTTTGTCATGTTGTATTTTGTTATGTTACGTCACATTACGCTATGCTACATTACGTTGCGCTACGCTACGTTACGCTACGTTACGTTACAATAGGCTATCTTCCATTTAGCTAAGTTCCATTACGTTCCATTACTCTGCTCCACGTTACGTTACATTACATTTCGTTACTTTACGTTACTTTACATTACGTTACCTTTAGGTCCAGACACAGAAGCCTCTTGCTGTGAGAGCGCTAACCACTGCACCATTACGCCACTCTCCAATTAGCTTAGTTATAAAACATTCACTTTAGTGCATCCGTCTATACTTTTTTAGTAAGGTTCAAGGCTGTCTTCTATTGAGATGTGCTTATATACCTTTATGTTCCATAACCGTATAGACATAACAGTCCATTTAGCATTCACCAATTTCAACATTTCTATACACATTTGTAACTTAAACCTTTTTTTCTGAAATAGAGAAATAATACTGTAAAGAAATTTTGAGCAATTTTCAAGATTGCAGTTGTTGTAACGCAAGAATATATTTAGGATTTATGTTAAGCTATACAAAAGCTAAAGTTACCCACAAAGGTTTTAATTGCCTGCATTATCAAACCGCAAGCCTGACATGCAGACACAAAATCACTTCACATGGTGACATTTAAGTAGGCGACTCACAGTCGCAGATCAAATTCAGTTTCAAGAGGAGAAAAGGACCCAAACCCCTCCGTGTCACCGACAGCAGCCCTCTGCCCCCTTGGCTGAATTATCCCCTGAAGTCTGGATTTGGTGGCTGGAGTTTTTCAAAGTGGCGTAGGATGATTTGTTCACAGCTAGTATTCCCAGGATCCATTGTTGAGAGTTGTAATCCAACACCCTCAGCCATCTGCAAGGACGTGATAGGAGAACGCCGCGCTTATTTAATTCCTGCACCCCTCCCCGTCTGGGGCAAGCCTTCATGTCTTAAAGCAGAGTTATAATTCAATAAAATGTATAATAACTCAAGCGGGTTTGGCACTGGTTATGAGCTTATATGGGGTACTAATGAATAAAGCTTCATACTGAGTTACTTGGAGGTCTAAGGTTTAGTGTGATGGTGAATTTGCTGTTTCGAGTGTGAAACATATAAGAGAGGCTATTTTTTCTTTTCTATTTTTTTCTCCATGGATTATTCAAATCACCTAGATGCAGTTGCACCAAAATTTCATTTTTATATGTATGCAGAGGACAGACATATTTATGTTATTCCTGCTACAGCTGTGATTGTGGAGCCGATTAAAAGGGCACATGCCTATAATCATTCTTTTGAGACAGCATCCTTCATTAAACCATGATATAAATGAAGGATGCTGATTGCCTCTATTTGATCAATGAATGCTAGATGGCTAATTTAGTTGGGGGTGGGGGGTTTGTTGTCCATTTATGGGTAAGATTTAGAAACTGCGGTTTACCGACTGACTCTATGAGTACATCAAGCCATGAAGCAGAATATCTGATCTAAATTACATTCACAGACACGTGCACAAGCAATTGGAATCTGCTTGTCTCAGTTTGCTTTGATGGACCGCCAAATTTTACCTTCATGCTTTTGTTATGTTTCTGAGTCACGGTGAAACGCAGGATCGTCAAATTTTATGTCAGCTTGGGCCTCAAGGGTTCCAGTAACCCATTATAGAATCATGACCTTAACAAACTCTTAACTGTTTTCTAGCCAGGTTTGTGATTAAATCGTTGTTTTATGGCACAGTGGTAACAAATCTATTACCACTAATGGTGTGGCCTCCATCACAGCTGGATCCTATTGTCATTGGACCTGAAAGTGTTGCATCCCATTTATCACTGTCGTTTGTGTGGGGTAAAGAAGTGCTATTTGTTAGTCCTTTACAGGTTTAAACACGAGGTTTTCATTTCCCCGATGATGATTGACTAATGCTGTACATCGTGTTGTAACCTGCAGGCCATTTCGGCTGTGTTTTTCACGGAACGCTGCTTGAGCCAGACGGGCAGAAGCTACACTGTGCCGTCAAGTCCCTGAACCGTAAGTACAGATTCTTTTCATCAATGTGTGTGTTAGCTTTGGTTTTAGCAGTTTCGATGGTTTTTTGGGGGGGGGAGGAGTGTCTTTACTGATACCATGCTAATTTTTATACAGCAGAAATTTTGTCTGTTTTGTGTTTCTTTCTGTATTGTTTTCTTTCCAACAGTAATAAGTGAAATATTTAGTTGCACATTTTTAAATTATTAAACAAATGGTACAGTTTCTCACATCACTGCCACTACGTTCTTTATCAGCTGTCCTTAAGCTTGAATAAGGTGCCTGCCTTTCAATGAACTTATGTACAAATACACACATATACACCAAAACCACTTCATTAGGAATGCCTCTGCTGCTCATTAATGAAAATATATAATCAGCAGCCACACAACCTTTTCAGTAAATGAACCAAAAAAGAAAAAATACAGTAAGCGGCGGTGGGGAAAATGTCATTTTGTTGTCAGAGGTCAGAAAAGAGTGGCCAGATTGCTTCAAACTGATACGAAGGCAACAGTAACTCAAATAACCACTCACTACAACCAAGCTATGAAGAAGAACACCTCTGAATACACAACATGTTAAATTTTGAAGCAGATGGACTGCGGATCAATCTTCTACATCACCCAATTAATACACGCACATTTCTCTGACAAGATGACACACAGTTTGCATAGAGTAGTTTAACCTGCTCCCAACCGCCTGATGGGTTCACTCAAAGTTACCACGGTGATTTATCCAGGTAAAATGACAACCGCTTTTTGTGACTTTAAGTTCCACATATCTCACTAACCCAGTATTTAGGCCTCAGGAGCCTAATTCAGATAATATGTGCAGTATGTAAACAAATAACTATAACCGTGTGTCTCACTCTGAAAATCTCACTCCAAGTAAATATAATTAATAAATAAGGGTCAGGTGTGTGCAAAGTGAGGCTTCCCTGGTTAAAATGCATCATGACCCCTCCCTCACCCAGCACACATACAGACTAAACACACTGTTGTTTTCTAAACGTATTTGCATCCAGCTACAGTTATTCAATCATTCATCTAGTTATATTATATTGCATACTTATTGTATGATATCACTGCGCTCCCAATGGCATTATAGATCTCATCTCATCAGAAGCCTGAATCCTTTTCAGGCTTGAAATGATGGTGATGAATGAGCATTCGATAGTGAGGACAGCATTAGGGTCCCAGCTAATCGTGTAACCTGTCAGTTGCAGCAAGGGAGATTGATGCAGGAACAATATGGGGAAAGGACCTGTGCAGCTGCTAGGGGACACAAACCACAGTAGGATGGTAGGATTGGAGGTAGTAGGACCATTTTCTGTGGTCGTACAATTGTAGTGAACGTGCAATTCAATTTTGTTGCAGTCAGTAGCTTAAATTGATCCCTTTATCCTAACGTAGCTGTTACTGTGATATCTAGTTGAATCGCAAATATGTTTTATGACAAGCACGAGTAGTTTATATGATAGAGAAATTCTCCTCACAGAACAACTTTAGAATCAAGACTGAAATCAGATGTCTTCTGCCTTTGGGGTCTAACCTCAGCTGAAGGCTAAAGAGCTTGCATTTCTAACTAGATTATAGCAAAGTCAGCAGGGCTAAAGTGCAAGACACCAGAAGCAGGGATGCAATTGGCAAATGGGAATGGGTCAAGTCTGGGGTGAATCTTCAGGGAGGGTGTGTTTTCTTAGATGGGTTTCTATCAGCATTCTCATTCCCCAAAGGTATCCAAGGAAGGGGCTTCCCACTGATATCGTGACTGGAGAGTTGGACCTTATCTTTAACCACAGGCTGTACAATTATCATTCCTGCCAGTTTTCAAATGTCAAATTTTCATAAACAAAGAAAAACTTTTAAGGAGGGCCTATTCATCCCCTTAACCTTTTTATTTTATACTGGGCCTTGATGCAGTGACTAAATTCATGTTCTTACTTTGAAATAAGTTCTTTTAGTTCCTCTCCCCTTAAGCCAACTTTCTTCTCATTGGCTGCCCAGTTCAAACAGAAGGTTCGAACATCAGATGGGTGGGTCACATCACTGATGTCACACAGAGCCAAGAGTAAAGTAACTAGCTATAACTGGGCATTTAGCACGTCTGAGGGATTACTTTTAAATATGCTGACCTCTTTATTGGACATTTCTGTGGTGATCAATACGAATATCCAACCATGAAACTGTATTCATAATTGAAAAAAAGAATACCATAATAGGTCCCCTTTAACTGTAATTTATTTTGACTTTAGGGGGAATTTTAAGAATGTTTCATGATAAAAGTCAAAAACTAACTAAGCAAACATGAAAATGATTTCAACTTATTTTTTTCTTATCAGGCATCACAGACTTGGAAGAGGTGTCTCAGTTCCTGAAGGAGGGGATCATCATGAAGGACTTCAGCCACCCCAACGTTCTCTCCCTGTTGGGTATCTGCCTTCCGCCAGAGGGCTCACCGCTGGTGGTTCTTCCATATATGAAACACGGCGACCTGCGCAACTTCATCCGTGATGAGGGACATGTAAGGGCCCACATAAAAGCATGTTGCAAATTTCTGCACCAGAACTTTAGTTCATTTCAAGACACATTTCACAAGTTTGATGATGTACAACAAGGTGACTCTAATTGATTCTTCCAGAACCCAACAGTTAAGGACCTGATGGGTTTTGGGCTGCAGGTGGCCAGAGGGATGGAGTATCTGGCCAGCAAGAAGTTTGTCCACCGAGACCTGGCTGCCAGGAACTGCATGTGAGCTGACATTTACTCATTTAGCATCAAGTGATGGTGTTTTAAATATAAAAAGGCAAAACATATCAAAAAATAGAAGTAAATACAGGTGGGAAGAGACAGAATCAAAGAGAGCAATAAAGAGTAGAATAAATACCTTATAACAATGGCAAGTAGAAAATATTCAAAGAAAATAGTTAAAGGTAATGATTTGAGTTATTGTTAAAATGAAGTAAAAAGAAAGGCATTTCCTGTTTTCCCCGACAGGCTGGATGAGAGCTACACAGTAAAAGTGGCAGACTTCGGCCTGGCCAGAGATGTTTATGACAAAGAATATTACAGCGTTCACAACAAGAGCGGAGTCAAGCTGCCCGTTAAATGGATGGCTCTGGAGAGTCTGCAGACGCACAAGTTTACCACCAAATCAGACGTGGTGAGGACTTTTTAGCAGTGTTTAACTGTTTACATCAGAACAACAAGTATGTCATTAAAGGGATAACAATCAAACTCTCTCCATGCAGTGGTCTTTTGGCGTATTGCTATGGGAACTCATGACCCGCGGAGCTCCGCCGTATTCTGATGTGAACTCCTTCGACATCACCGTGTTCCTCCTGCAGGGGAGGAGGCTGCTGCAGCCTGAGTTCTGCCCTGATGCCCTGTGAGTGTGCACACATACAGTATGCAGAAGTTGATTTAAATGGAAAACCTACAACATTTCTTTTCTAAAGGCCTCTTAATTCTGATTGCTGACACTTGTTGCCGTAGTAGTCGAGCGCTCACCCATTAGTGAAAGAGTTACTGGAAGTGTTTAGAAAACCTTTTCTCTTGACGGAGTCGAGTTTTTCTAGTTTTCTTTGGAACACTTCACATTGGATTTTTCAAGCAGAATCTGCCGCCAATCACTTGTCAAACCAGGACTGTTTAGACTGTTTCAAGCAAACTTAACAGAAACTCTTAAAAGAAAAAAATATTTATATTTTTAAAAAAAAATCGTAGTCATTGTCAGCGAAGCTCACTTAACACTTGCTCTTATCCATTAAACTCTGGCCTGTGAAGCAAATGCCAAGAATGATCTCATACTTCCCAGATAACATCATAATGTGCACTGTGTGCATAGTGTGTGTGTGTGGACATTAGAGGGGAATGGGAGTGTTCAGGTGAGAGGGAGGCAGAGGCCCAAAATTCCCAAGCTATAAATTAAACAGACGTCAGGAGATGATGCACATCTGCAAATATTTGTGCAATTTTTCATCCGTGAGTGTTCACAGGATGTTTTGGGTCCCAGATTATGGCAGATCGCTCAGACTCTTTAATAAGGGGGCGTCAGTTCCTGAAGTCTTAACAATGAATTGTTTTTTGTTTTTTTGACAGTTATTTTGCTTTGGTGCAAAGTAATAAAAATGTGGCCCACTCGAATTGCAGATGTTAAATATAATTAGCCCTTAAAACATTTTACGTTTTTTTCACATGAACACCTGTGAGGGAGAAAAACCAATCCTTTATAAAATACTATGTGAGGGAAATGAAGCCCTTCTAATAAGTGAAACTGAAAAATGTCAAAGAAACAGTAGTAGCACAGAAGATGCAGGATATTTTAGAGCTACAACATAATAAATAAACTCATTACACAAAGAAAAAATATGCAATAACTTAACCAAAGTCACATTCAACATTTTTAGAACTGACTAGACTGCTAGGATTGCTGGGAGCCCACCGCTTATTGGCTGAGCCACATAACAACAGATCACCTGATTTGTCCGTCCAAAAAGGCGTGTTTATAATATCTATTTATATTACAGAAATATCAAACATTACAAACACCTTCTAATGTTTTTTTTGTAGCAGGGGCTACACAGTTCATGTTTGCCATGACCAAGAATTCACCTCTTGTGTTTGTAGAAAGAAATGCCTCGTCGCTAATGGACATAAATAAACAGCAATCAGACTCGTTACAGAACAATCACTAAATGTTTGTGTTTGCGCAATTTTTTTGTGCTGCCCTCATACACTGGCTTTCTGAATTGGCACTTCTTCAAAAAAAATAAAAAAATAAAACAACTTTTGAGAATTTGTAAAGTAAGCAATTGTCTCCAATTAGTGTAAAAATATTCAGCTAATTTTACTCTTTTGTAGAGCCCAACCATTACATCATATCATGGCAGATATTATGCATGAATTTTGGCCTTTTACTGATATATGTATAAATAAAAAAATCAGAAAGGTGCTGTGGGCTGTTTTGTAGCCTTGTCCATCATATAGTTTATACATATAACAAACATACATAAAAAATTTTCACCCCAGAAATCCTGAATCAGTCAGGCTCTACTGCTGTGCAAGTTATTTCAGAACCAAAATTGCCCACATAAACAAAGACTTCCCAGAGAGGAGCGATTACATGAAATATACCCACATCAATACAGCAGCTTTTAAATCTTTATCCTCCACGTCTCCGACGCTAGCGTTTGGTCACTTCAAACATTTTGCCAAATGACTGTACAATGTATATTTGAAGGTTACAGGTGTAACCAGGTGGTAATGTCCTGCCTTCATCATGATCTAATTTCTCTCTTCTCTGCTTTTAGCTACACGGTGATGATCGAGTGCTGGCATCCAAAGCCTGAACGACGGCTCTCATTCTCTGAGCTGGTTTCTCGCATCTCTGCCATCTTCTCCAGCTTCAGCGGTGAGCACTACGTCCTGCTCAACACCACGTACGTCAACATAGACAAGATGAGCCCCTACCCCTCCCTCCTCACCTCCACCGCTTCCTCCTCCTCATCCTCTTCTGAGCCTTCCACATCCACTTCCCTGCCATCCCGCTCCCCACTCTTCTGTCAGGTGGAGCGAGACTGCTGCACCTGAAAAGGGAAAAGGGAGAGGGTGATGGAGGAGACTCGGAAAGAGGGATGAAGCAAGGAAGAAAAGGTGAGGTGATGAAGACTCTGTTTGAGAACTACTGTATGTATTTGCCAAACACTGGACACTACATGCTGAGGGAAAACGGACCTTTCACTCACTGTACATTGATTGTGGCCCTTTGACCTTCTCAAGCGTCACCAAATGACAGTGGCCTCCGTGAACTTTAGGGCTGACCTTGTGCACTTTTGTCAATCTCTGTGACCTTTCATTGACCCAGAGGAGCAAGAGGTCAGACTTCCTCCATCGTGTACAAGACAACTACAATGCCTCCTTGGAGATTTCCGGTAGACAAAACGGCCATCACAGAAGCACATCTCAGTGACTGATGCACCCACACACAAACCAGGGTAGCTTTCTACTCCTCTGTGGGTGGCATGTGCTTCAATGAGTGGATGTGGCTCAGACCTTCACTGCGTCTGTAATGTGAATGAGTGACAAATGGCCACGTAGTCATGTTATATATAAAAGTCACACCTCCACAAACCATAAACATGACTTCATGTTACCTGAGAGACAATGTAGCCTATGCTATGATGGATTTTCTTGCCTCGGGTGAGTAAACTGAGGCATACTGGAGGTTGGTGGCAGCGTGTAAGTGTACAGTGGGATGTGTACAAATTCTGCTGCCTGTGTGCAGATCACTGGATGCTTTATTCGTGTAATTATCTTTGGACCATTAGCTTTCTGATGGGGGAAAAGTCCCCATCAGAAATGTGGCTCACCTGTGGGGAATCCCCAGATGTTTCTGGTGGTGAAATAAAAGCCTTTTTTTTTTCAACTTGAAACTTATATATCAAAAAATAAATAAAAATGCAGCTCACTTTGATGTTTTCTTGGAAGTAAGAGTAATAAATGAGAACCGTGCAAGTCCAGGGAGTTTTGTTGTTGTTGCTTACGGTATGTCAAGCATCTGCTTCGTATGGCTTGCGTTTTATTGACAGAAAAACTGTGTACAGTGTAGCTGATAAAATGGGCTCGCAGCCACAAGGATTTTATCTCACATTTAATTCATTCAACCGAAGCTGATATTTTGATCCCTGAAATAACTTTTAACATTTTTGTTGTGCTCTGAAGAATCTCAAGTTATCGCACTTCAAAGAGTCCCCGTGTTCATCTGGCCTCAAAGCAGGACTGTCATTTTATCTGACTGTAACTGACCGCTGTGTATTCTTTTATGATCACTCTGTTTAGATGTTTAACAACCCTACCAGTGTATTTGAAAAAATCTGTTGCCTCTTGACTACAAATGATGTACAATTTTGACTTTCTGAGAAGCACGTGATACGGTTTGATATTTCTTTCCATTTACTTCTATTCATTTCAGCACAATATAAAAATTAGAGCCAGACCAATATGATGCTGGACCGATATTATAAGCTAATATTAGCTTATTGCCAACATATTGGTATTGCTGTGTAGAACCCAGTATAAATGTTTTGGGGTTTTTTACAGTCCATAATGCAAGAACAAGAAACTTGAATTATTGTAGAAATTTGTCATCACTTTTTTTCTGTTTATTCTGGAGGGGATGGAGTCAGAGATGCAGTTCTCTCACCACGCTGTGCAGGATATGTAGCAGAGTAGCATCGAAGCTCAAGAAATGGTGGGGTTTTGTCTCTATACAAGTTCTGTTTGTGGAATACACAACAACAACAACCCCAGTATTATATCTTTAGCTTGTATGTCTGAGCATACTG
>VUQG01003796.1:0-12982 GCA_015106755.1 Etia nguti
CTATAGAAAAATTTAACAGTGCAAATGCAAATTCCTTGCTGACAGTTTAACCAAAAGGCATTTCCAGTGGAAATGGGCCGACATGTCCTGAGCATAACCATGTATAATATCCACAAAACTTACCAAAGTCGTAATATTAAAACATTTTTGACAGATTTCTGAGCGCCGTGTACCACATCATATCGGTTCGAGGTCAGTAGGCACAACCAGAATTCATACATAAGGCGCACTGGATTATAAGGGGCACTGTCGATTTTTCAGAAAATTAAAGGATTTTAAGTGCACCTTATTTTCCGAAAACACAGTAATAACGACGGCCCGCTTGCATGTTCTACCAAAAATTGTGCTTTGGTGGGTATCTGATGGACGAAAACCAAACCAGTTCCACACCACTGAAGTTGGCACCATTTTTACAAACCAATTCTGGTTCCTCTGTTTCATTCGACGATCCGCTTTCGCCCTTCTCATTCTCCGTCGCCGCCATGCTTTTTCCGCCATGTGCGTATGAAAACAAAGGCACTGCACATGCGCGTTTTACCCATATTCTATCGCGATATTTCATTTTCTTATCATTGCCTAACATTATACCAGTATTACCGTGAACGGTATGATATGGCCCAGCCCTAGTGAGCACTTCCAGACTGCAAGAAGCAGAGGCCCAAAATAAAAACTAGTGCGACTCCTCGACCAAATTAGACAATAGATTGATCTAATCCACAAACCCAGGGTCACTATGTCGTTTTTTTTCCCTCACGCAGTTATATGTTGTTCTGCATGCGAATGTGATAAAAACTTTTTGTCATGGATCATTTGGGCCACGTAGACACTGAAACCATGGGTTGGCTTTGAAAGTGAAAAGCTAAAGAAGCACTGACACTGTGACATAGAGTGCTTGGTCACACAGAAACTAAGTTAATTTGCAGGTGCTACATGTGTGGGGTTAAATCGAGATGTCTGACTCCAGAGTTGACATTTCCAAAGTATTCATAAAGCCATCAAACAACTACACACCTACTAGAGCTTTGACATATTTTATGGCTTCATTCTAAATGCTTTTCAAACTAAAGTCAGCTGCACTGCTGGTCTGAAACAAATTAGTTCCACAAAAAGTGACCCATGTACAAATGTGGTGCAGAAAATCAGTGAGACTTCCTTTCACTTCAAAAATACAAAAGTACTTGCACATGAAACACCGTATTCCAATCTGTGTGTCTCATATTATAAAAAAAAAAAAAAGTCCTGCAAAGGCATTTTGGGATGTAAAACAAGTCTGGCTCTTCTGTAATTACAGAAGCAAAAACATAATAAAAATACATAAATAAATAAACCTTGCTTTAATTTCTAAAACCTCAAACTTTTTCAATTTGTTTTTAACTTATGAGATTAGAAATCATCATTTAGATGAGAAACATTTGTATGTTTGACCGATTCGTGTTACGAGATGCAGAGTTCACGTTATTATCACAAGTGTGTTGAGACGATTATGTGATCCATGACATGAAGAAGTTATTGTATAATTTGCACAAATGGATGCCTCTGTTTTTCATCCTAGAAAAAACTGTATACTAGCAGATGAGATGGGTTTGGGAAAGACAATTCAGTCCATCACCTTTCTCTACGAGATCTTCAGCATGGGGATTCGCGGGCCCTTCCTCATCATCGCGCCCCTGTCCACCATCACCAACTGGGAGAGGGAGTTTCGCACATGGACGCACATGAACGTTATTGTGTACCACGGCTCACAGATCAGCCGGCAGATGATCCTGCAGTATGAGATGTTTCACAGAGACCCACAGGTAATGTTTGACTGCAGTCATCTCCTCTCATTGATCGCCCAGGAAATGAATCCGCTGTGTGATGTTTCTCTAATAGCTTTGAAATGTAAGGTGTGTTCAAGTATCTGGTGTTTGATTCCTGTTGAAATTCCAGAGAGGCTGGGGTTTTGGGGCCTTTCTTTGCTCTGCAATCAGTAAATTGATAGAGAAAAAATGGAAATGCTACAGGGTCCAGCTTCTCCTATGGGGAAAAAAAAATCAGTTCGACATTGTTCTGTACCTGCGCTTGAAGCTTAGTCTATAAGAAACAGAGATTGTGACATTTTTCAGTGTTTTTTGACAAAACACCTAAAGGCATCAACACCTAAATAATAAATAGACCAACTGAAATAAAAATACAGATAAAGCCAATGTTAAAGTTGGGAGACAGTCTTCATAGAACCGGTGCAGAGTCTTTGGGTTGATGACTTCTCGTGGCTGGTCAAATGAGTTATCACAGTTGTAGAGTAAATTTTTATTGCTCAGAAGTAACTGCATTGTTGTTAAACATCTGCCTCAGTGCTTATTTATCTGAGACAGTTTAACAGCAGATGTTTTTGTTTATAATTTTCTGCTTACATTTAAATCACTAAGAATTGGAAAACTTATACCATTAAATTACTAAACACCTGTTCACTTTCACTCTGCTTGTACACGTAACAGTATTGCATCAGAGTTCTTATTGCTTCTTATTTATGTATAACAGAGAATTATCATTACTATATTGTGCGTATTTATTATGCAAGCTTTAATTTTTATCTCTGCAGATATCCGAGGGGCTTGAATACTAATTTTAGTCATGCGAACAAAATGCAGCTGTGTAGCAGTTTCTCGTTTTTTTGAGGCATTCTTTATTTTATTTCTGAGTCAGCAAAAGTTCTATAATATCCACCCCTGAAATACCAAATATGCTTTTCTTTTTCTTTTTTATAACAAGGGCAGAGCGAGAAGTGTATCACAGGCAACAAAGAAAACTGGGATCAAAACTGAAACACAGATGTGATATTGACCTTGGCCCTGACACATGAAGTTTAAATTCTCACCCTTCACTCTCTCACAGGGTAACACTATCCCAGGTGTGCTTAAGTTTCATGGGCTGATCACCACTTTCGAGATGATCATGGCTGATTGTCCAGAGCTGAAAAAGCTGCACTGGCGCTGTGTGGTGATCGATGAAGCCCACCGGCTGAAAAACAGGAACTGCAAGCTGCTTGAGGGTCTCAAACTCATGAACCTGGTTAGTCTGTGTGCGCTAAATAAAAAAATGTACAATGGCTGTCTGTTTGAGTGCTAAAATGTATTGTTATTTATCCCATCCTTAGCTTTTTTTTTTTAAAGACGAACAGCAGATTTTGTGTGGTTTTTGTTGTTGTTGTTGTTTTATTTCTTAAATATATTGTACATATTCCAACAGGAACACAAAGTCCTGCTGACAGGAACCCCTCTCCAAAACTCAGTGGAGGAGTTGTTTAGTCTGCTGAACTTCTTGGAGCCACTACAGTTTCCTTCAGAAAGCACCTTTCTCGAAGAGTTCGGAGACCTCAAGACTGACGAACAGGTATGTACAGTTTACGGTTTTCATCCATTCTAGATTTCAGACAAGAAAAATGAAAGTTTTGATGTTTTGTGCTAACATTGCTATTCTCTCCAGCCCATCTTGCCTTTCGCTCTGTGTCCCTATGTTGGATCGCTGTTTATTTTTTCCTCGTACTGAGAGCATCACGTTCACACTTTGCCTAATTTCTCCAAAAGGTGAAAAAGCTTCAGGCCATTCTGAAACCCATGATGCTAAGAAGACTGAAAGATGACGTGGAGAAAAATCTCGCACCTAAAGAAGAGACGATCATAGAGGTAGGGCTGTGTTTTCATGTGTGCTTGATATAGAAATATAAGATGGGAGTAATAATTCCTATTTTTACAGTTCTCTGAGTTCTTTGTTGGGAAATGTTTTTATCTCGCTTCGTTCTGTTTTGACTCAATGATTCATCGAATATTACTGACGAAAGCTTCATTCACTTGGCAACAATATTGAGTCAAGGAATTAGACTTATTTTTATCAGTATTGTTGGTCTTTATTAGTCTCTTAAAACGCAACTAAATCAAAATGAAATTAAAATGAAGTTGTGAGTTAATTAAAATGAATGTTCATCTGTGATGAGTGTCTGGTCTTGTTTCCTCTGGGTGCTCCAGTTTCCTTTCATATTCCCAACACATACAGATACAGGCTCTTAAAATGGCCGCCGCATCAGTGACAGGACCATGATGGATGCCTGTTGGAATTCTTGACCGATTGCCGGCTGATAGATAACCGTAAAGATATTCCCCACCTGTAAAGTGGACGATGCAAACATGTGTTGTCACTCCCCTAAGCAGTATTTAGGAAAACCCGTGGTAATTTCATGAGTATCCACCAGGGGGAGCAGTGTGGAGGCGCATTCATTTACAGAGCGGCTACACACATTTTCAAACATTTTGCGCTGTGAAAGAGACGCTCCAAATTCAACAACAGGTACGAGTCCCGCAAATAAGCGTCCAACCCGCACTCTTTATTTAGTTAGATAGTTATAAGTGCAAAAACTCCATGTGCTGACAGGTAGGCGAGAATTAACCGTCATTAGCGTTCAACCTGGTCTCAATAAGCAACTATACAAACGGTGCTCTCAGCCACCACAGATTTTTTTTAACTATGCAATTTAGATTATTAACAGCTGAAACCTATTTTATAAATTTTCTATAATTACAAATAATTTGTAATTTTATTTTATTTTTTTCTGAACTTTATGACAAAGTTAAAATGAGGGATTTTTGCTTTCCTCATTTTAGTGCTTGTTCTTCAGCTGCCGAGCTTCATTTGCTTATCGTCACCTCTTAATGATGAGAAATAAGAGCCCCCCCCCCCCGACCCCCACCCACATCGCTGCCTGTCTGTGAAACCTTCTTAGTGAATGCCATTGATGTGTTTTGTCCTTTTATAAAGTTAATCACAAAAGATTTGCCAAATTTTTTTAGATTACTGTTAAAATTTGTTTTCATCAGTAGGCACCACAGAGTTTGTTACTAAAACTTCTGTTGATACATCTGCAAACTCTGTGACATCATGTTGAATTTATAACACAGTGTAACTTAAAAATATGCAGAAGTAATTTCTACTTTAAAGTATGATCTGACAAGGCAGAACATGCCTGTTTAATTTATTTAGGTCCGCTCAGTCAAAGAAAACAGTTGTCAGCACAGATCCGCTTTTGTGAAAACAATGACATCCGAAAATCACTCTTTTTTTATCTTGGGGTAACTGAGCGCATGGACTCTCCTCCTTTAAGCAAGCAGCAAAAACTGAATATCAAGTAGGAAAACCTTTAAATGTATGGAATTCACATAGTAGTATAGCCTACATTTATTTGGTAGTCTTGTAATAGTAGTCTTTCAAGAAGGCACCATGAGGTTCCTTCTGTTTGCTCACTCCTGTCCCACATTTCCAAAGATATCATCCCAGCCCCCAGCCCAAACAATTGATAAGTTACACACACACGCACATCAATCAAGTTAACACTGGTCTAATACACTTTCATTTGTATGGTTTCAAGGTTAAAAAAGAGCTTGAGAAAAACATTCCCCTCTGAGGTACATGGACAGGACTGAAAAGGGTTTAAAAAGCTGCCAGTGTCCACAGAACAACTTTGAAACACCTTCATAAACTTAAGTTTAAGTTTATATATTTTAATTGTTGAAGAGGTTTACAACCAAGCTATATTATGGGGTAAAGACCCTACAATACTACTGAAAAAATCATCTATATCTAACTATTCAAGTTAAAGTTTTTTTGAAGAAACCGCCATCTCTTCTTGACACTCTGCAATTAAGTAAAAGGGGCGTGTTTATACTGGAAAGTAGATACGCCCCAAGGAAAGGAGGGGGGACTCCCAACAGACAGCTGGCTGACCTCTGGCTGAAAGTGCCAATTTTGAGTGGCTGTATCTGTACAGGTTTGGGGGATTGGAAAATAGGATGACCTGTTTGCTGTCTCTACGGTCTCTACTGTTACAACAGCATGTATTGAAATGAGGAAAATAAGAGAAAGCATCAATAGGTCCCCTTGAAGATTTCTTCTCCATAACACTGACATACAGCACACTGTATTAGGCTAGTCTAATTACTTGACAGCTGCTAAAAAACAACAACAAAAAAACCACAATTTTAAATATTCTGTATGCTTTTTTTTCTTTCTCATGTTCCTTTTAGGTTGAGCTGACCAACATTCAAAAGAAATACTACCGAGCCATCTTGGAGAAGAACTTCTCCTTCCTGTCCAAAGGAGCAAACCAGCACAACATGCCCAACCTCATTAACACCATGATGGAGCTTCGCAAGTGCTGCAACCACCCTTACCTTATCACAGGTGAGAGCAAACATGCAAGCACTCACAGATTGTTATTCATTATTCATAGTCAAACAGTTGTTCACCCACTCCCTCACTCTCCACTCCCACACTCATTGACCTTGTGTGCATGAATCTACCTCCTTTGTTTTATGTATACATCTTTGATAACAGAATTATTTATTGAATTTATTACTTATTAATGTTTTAGCACCCTATATTTACAGTACCATGTTGTCAGCTAACAGCGAGTCAAAACAGTTTAGAAAGAAACCATGAGTGCGAGAGGTAGCTGTGTTAAAGTGTAGTGCCATGCACCCAGGTTCTGGGTGTTTTTCCTGACATGCGTAGAACGCTTAAATAAAATAAAATTGACCTTGGTTTGCCTTGACTTGCTTTACCTTCGGCTTCTTTTGTTTTTCTAGGAGCTGAAGAGAAGATTCTGGAAAGTTTCAAGAAGAGCCACAGTCCAGAAGCACCAGACTTCCAGCTGCAGGCCATGATCCAGGCAGCCGGTAAACTGGTGCTGATCGACAAGCTGCTGCCAAAACTGCTAGCCGGAGGACATAAAGTCCTGGTCTTCTCCCAGATGGTCCGCTGTCTGGATATCCTCGAGGACTACCTCATACAGAGACGGTAAGGGGAAAGTACAGTAGGCTAGAAAAGAGCGAGGTAATATTCTGAGTAAAGGAAATGCCGGTCAGGTAATTTGTGAAAAAGAGAAGAATATGTGAAAAGAAAAAAAACCGAGATGAATACATTTTATTTAACATATTTCAGAGAGGAAAAGTCCATTTACCCTCAGATCTATGTTGGTGTGTTATCTCCAGCTACACCTATGAACGCATCGATGGTCGTGTGCGTGGGAACCTGCGGCAGGCAGCCATCGACCGCTTCTGTAAGCCAGATTCAGACCGCTTCGTGTTCCTTCTCTGCACCAGAGCTGGAGGGCTGGGAATCAACCTGACAGCTGCTGACACCTGCATCATCTTTGACTCAGACTGGAACCCTCAGAATGACCTGCAGGTGGGCACAGAGCTGTGTAAAGCATCCAAAAAAGCCATCACAAATTTGCACATGCTGTATGTAACTGATGAGACCAGAATGCCTGCTGATATACAAATGAATGTTTTGTTGTCAGAGCATCATAGAAAAGAAAGAGATCTTCTATCTCAATCATGCTCTCGTTTGACTGTGCTAACTTGCTGCTTGTCTCATTCATGTAATATGTAGTGACATTTGTGATGAATAGTGGGACTGCAGTGGTTGACAAAATGCACGCTTGAAAGGATGACTTGAATAATGAAGTGAGCATGCAGTGTTACTTGACTCTGTAGGTATAAGTCTTCTCCCGGCTCTGATGCAATGCTTGTTTCTGTATCTTGTATCAAGCTTTCTTAAAATCTTTACAGTTATGAAGATTTTTCATTAATGTCTCAATTTTGATTTTGTCAAGTCCTTGTTTTTGTCTTCCTTGCCGATCTGTTAAATGTTGAACAAATTTGAAGCCTAATGATTATAATTTGTCACTCTAATTAAACTACAGGATAATGTGCTCATGCACAGTTAGTTAAAATAAACAAAAAACCAAAGGCCCCCCAAATAGACATGGTTGAATCCTCATGTTAAAAACTATTTCTCTTAACTAATGAACTCATTTATCTTTACACTTAATTATAGAAAGTAATTGAAGCTAAATATCCATCCTTCCATTTTCTCTCCTTCATCCTGGTCGGCATTACAGGGGCAGATGTCCAGCAGACCTACTTCTTCCTAACCACTACCTCTAATGTGTATAAAAATGTAGAATAATTATGTTACAGTTATGCTGAATGTGGCCAATATTAGTCACAAGCACTGATGCAAACAACATGCAAATTTTACAGATTTACATTTACTTTGATCTTTACCTTTTCTTTAATGATGTATAAATAGTCTCAGGGCCTCATAAAGTATTTTTAAACCTAACTGAGAGGAAGTCTCTGTAAAATGTAATGCTTTACACTTCCATGCTTCCTACTGTTATAGGCCCAGGCACGCTGCCACCGGATTGGGCAAAGCAAAGCGGTGAAAGTCTACAGGCTGATCACCAGGAACTCGTATGAGAGGGAAATGTTTGACAAAGCCAGTCTCAAGCTGGGACTGGACAAAGCCGTCCTTCAAGACATCAACCGTAAAGGAAGCCTCAATGGAGTAAGAGATTTGTTTTGAGATATTCTTATATTGTATAAGATTGTTTAATCTGTATTCATTTTGGTGTAAGATGGTCTGCTGTATATGTATGAGGGGAAAAACCCACAAATCCTAGCTTGTGTCTGTTTTGGGACAGGTGCAGCAGCTTTCAAAGCTAGAGGTGGAGGATTTGTTGAAAAAAGGAGCATATGGAGCCTTAATGGATGAAGAAGACGAGGGCTCCAAATTTTGTGAAGAAGACATTGATCAGATACTTCAGAGGAGAACTCAGACAATCACCATCCAGTCTGAAGGGAAAGGCTCCACGTTCGCTAAGGTGGAAATCCTTAAACATCATTGAACTCTTTAAAGCCTAAAACTTAAAAAGGCTGCATACTGGAGAGATTTCTAGGGTCTCAAATGGTGTTTTAATTCGGTCCCATAGTCTAGATGGTGTTCACAAGCTCTGAAAGCGGAATACTTTAAATAGTTTGGCGTGAAGATCAAATGTCTTAGTACAAAATATTTGTGCTAAACCTGAGAAATTGGCAGCTTAAGACCAAACATTTGATCATAAGCCAGCTTGTGTCAAAACCCTGTAAACATCCTTTTGGGTCTTAACACTTTTTTTCCCCCGCCTTCTGCTTCTCGTTCCTCAGGCCAGTTTCATCTCATCGGGTAACAGAACAGACATTTCTCTGGATGACCCCAACTTCTGGCAGAAATGGGCCAAAATTGCTGAAGTAGAGATAGACTCCAAATCAGAGAAGGTAAGGAGACTGATAGAAAATGAAAACAAGACGGGATGAATGAAAGAAAAGGAATAAGGGTCTGAACCCTCAAAAACATCAGAATTGAAAGTGTGAATGACTGCAGGATTTTAAAAAAAAAAAGAAGCTGTATAAGAAGGAACTTTTTTACAGTTTTAATGACTGAAGTAGAATGCACACCCAAAACTGGAGCTGTCTTTAAACTGTGGGTGTTTGTGTGGGTGTGTGTGGGGATGGCGCTTTGTTCCCTGAATGCCTAAAAACTGAAACCCCCGGCGAACTGAGGATGTGTTTGTTTTTTTCATCCTCACCCTTTGTTCTCAAGTTTCTTTCCTTTTTGAACACAACCAGAGGATAAAACTTTGTTAGATCCCTCTTTAACATACTTCATCCTGTTACTAGAAAGACTTATGCAACTCTTGATCACAGGCTGTCTACATTTATCTTCTATCCAGGAGTCACTGGTAATTGACACACCCCGTGTAAGGAAGCAGACCCGTCATTACAACTCCTTTGAGGATGATGAACTAATGGAGTTTTCAGAGCTGGACAGCGACTCAGAGGACCGGCCTTGTCGAACTCGTCGCCTTGGTGAACGTAGCCGCCGGTACCTCCGTGCTGAATGTTTCCGGGTTGAAAAGAATCTTCTAATATTCGGGTAGGACCGGAGAGTGTGTTAAAGAAAACTGCATATGCCATATTAGACCATCAAGACTCTTGAACTCAGTTCGAAAAACAAAACGGAGACCAATCCTTTTCCAAGCTGCTGCAGAATATCTCCTTAGCGGTGGAATGATTTTATGTTTTAGGAACGCATATACATGCTTGACAGGTGACATCTAACAGCTGGCAGTTCCTGGCCATTAGACAGCGTGGCATAATTAATAATGACTAACCTTTATCTCATAATTTTTTAAATTACAAGATGGGTTTTTGGGAGCTGAAGTGTGAACATAAACGAGCCAAAATACAACATGAAGGTTTTCACTGTGATTTGTTGTGGAAAATTTTAAATAAAGTTGTGATCACACACTTAGTTTGTTTCAAAGAACAAATCACTTATAGAAATCTGCTGCATTTTCCTTTACTATCTCATTTGTTTCCTGTCTGCATTTCTGTCCAACCTCTCTGTTCTTTCTAGGTGGGGTCGGTGGAAGGATATTCTAAACCATGGTCGGTTTAAATGGCACCTCACAGAGAGAGACATGGAGGTGATCTGTAGGTAAGGAATGTTGCAGGAATTCTGTAATGTCCAGATTGATTTCCGGTAAGAGGAATCATCGTTATCAGCTGTTTGTTAGCAGTAGCCAGATGTCCCGACGCCTCACGTTTCCTTTTTGTTGTGCAGGGCTCTTCTGGTTTACTGCCTGAGACACTACAAAGGCGATGACAAGATAAAGAGCTTCATCTGGGATCTGATCACACCCACCAAGGAAGGCCAAGATCAGGCACTCGTAAATCACTCTGGTTAGCATCACTCTAAAAGCATTTTACTTTTAGCATGTACTACAATATACAATATAAAGTCAGCTTATGACCTAAAAATTGCACCACTTATTGGTATGTATAGACCAGGATTAACTACTGGTGTAAATACAAAGTTAAATTGTTACCATTAACTCTGTGGATTATCTTTCTTTTCCTCCTTGTCTGCATTGCAGGTTTATCAGCTCCCGTTCCTCGGGGTAGGAAGGGGAAGAAGCTGAAGAATCAGCTGAATGTTACTGAGGTGAAGAATGCTGACTGGCTGGTCCATTGTAACCCAGAGGTGGTGCTGCAGGATGAGAGCTACAAGAAACACCTCAAACAACACTGCAACAAGTCAGTGCATTAACAGAACTTTTTGCTCATCACTACTTACATGAAGGACTTTATTTTACACTAGAGTGTGTTTGGTGGTGTTTCTTTACAACATGCAGAGTTTACGACATGGATTATGACACCGCTTCTCCTTTCTCACTCCACAGGGTGCTACTGAGGGTGCGGATGTTGTACTACCTAAAGGTGGAGGTTCTAGGGGAAGCTGCCACTCAAGCTTTAGAGGGGGTACCTGCCAGGTATGATGCAGACAACGTATCATTCATATAGTGTGAGATCAGTTGGCACTGCTGACCAGATCTGGCAAGAAATTAAAACCTTAAAATGTGTTGATTTGTTCAGCATTTTGGTCTTCCCACATTTTAAGCTCACATTTTATCTTTTACTGTTAACGTTGGAGAGAAATATGATTGACTGGCTTGTGTTTTTAGTGCACTGACTTGACGCTGACAGCACTGACTGATGGACTGTTTATGTGTGTTGACAGTAAACTTGAGGTGCCGCTACCTGACATCGACTACATAGAGATTCCTGTGTCATGGTGGGATGCAGAAGCTGACAAGTCTCTCCTCATAGGGGTTCACAAACATGGTGAGTACAGATGTCACATTTGGCACAATATTTTGCCGTGCTGCATCTATTTTTTTAATTAGTTGTGTGCTTTAAAAAATGTTCAGTTGTTAATTGTTTACAAAACGGCTTTACCAAGCTCGACTTGAATTTGTTTAGCAAAAAGATTTTGGAACTATTTGAACAGTCTTTAAGGAACAAACATAGATGCCATCTGTTATTTGTGTGTGCAATGTGTAGTACCCTCAGATTTGTGTTTACACAATTTTGTTTTTGTTTTTTTTGTTTTGCTGAAGACGAGAAACTAAATGTGTATATGTGTCAGTGTTTCCAGATATGGAAGAAGCCAACTTTCTGCAAACACTCGCCATTTACTCTTCCAGCTGTAGTGAAACTGGAAAAAGTGTGATGGAAACCAGAAACGGGGAACATTTAGATTTAAAGTAAAGTTTTATGTTGCACTTTTCAGTTGCCTCCAAACAGTAGTTTGCCACTGTTTTGGAGACAGGTTGGGACCATCTGTGCAACCTACTGATGACCATGACAACCTGTTAGCAACTAAAAGCAATCACAAGGAGGTTTTTCAGTGCAGCACCTCTTTGTGACTAAATTCTTGCTAGCAAATGTCTGCAACCTCCAGTAAGCACGTGCAACCTGTCCTGGAAAACACACATTTCCTTAGTGATCAGTGGTTACAGTGGGGGCATTGACCGCTCTCTAGGACTGAGTGAATAGGTCTTAAGTAACTGATTTCACAGCAACTGCCAATAATGTCGAGCAAGCACTCAGCAACAGTTGATATTAGATATTTTTGCCTTGTGACTGGTGCTTTTTAGATGGTAACTGACAACCACAGCATGGCCTGTGTGATTGAGGCCTTAAAAATGAAGCAGTGCTATGGCCCCTCCAGTGTTACATTCCCCTTCTGGCAGCCTAACCGGGTCACTGTTCAGACTCAGACTTCACTGTTATGGACTTAAGCTTTTGCTGTTAGTTCTTGGTACACTGTAACATGCTATGCTGAGCTTACTAAGACTGCAGAGCAAAACATGACGATGGAGTTTGAGTCTGTCTTCAGCTGATTATTGCTCCATTACTGAAAAGTGGAGATATAATGTATTGTTTATTAATTTATTAAGCGTGCGTTTTTCCATGCATACACAATGTGCAAACGTCCTGCTGCCTCAAATACTTGTTCACACTAGTAAAAGTGTTTTTCCTCTGACAGGATATGAGCGGTACAATGCAATGCGTGCTGATCCAGACTTGTGTTTTCTGGAAAGAGTGGGGATGCCTGATGTGACAGCTCTGTCCTCCGAACAAGGAGGAGGAGAGGCAACCTCTGACATCGCTGAAAGGTAAGGTACACGCAGACCTACACCAACACAGCAGACCACCACGATTGTGTTTAGAGATTGATGAAAAGGTTTTTCAGGGTTTTTTTTTTTTTTTTTTTATGGATG
>VUQG01003796.1:16565-27756 GCA_015106755.1 Etia nguti
CGGCCAGGACACACATGATCGTAAATGCAAAGCGGCATAAAAGTTTCAAATTGATACCAAAGGTGCGTCTACTAAAAATCTCAGATGAATTCGAATCTTTGTGACCTTGACCTCTAAGTCAGAGGTCAAGTTTTCTGAAAACCTTGTGAATGTGACCACTTCAGAGCAAAACAGCATGGGATTTTCAGATTCATACCCTGGGTGAATCTATTAGGAGGCTGAGGGGTACTACTGGCAGCTGCCACTGTTCGTTCTATAGTTTAAATATTCTTACAGTATCATGATTTTAATTATAATTATAGTGCCCAGTCTGAAGAATCCTTTTGAAAGAATGATTTATTGTATAGAAGAATTCTTGTTACTCTTACACCCTTGTCTAGGGGTAAGGGGAGCAGAGCATATGAATGATGTGAGACCAGGTGATGCAAAAGGACAATGATCCCAGACACACCAGCGAATCTAAAAGGGAATGGCTGAAAAGAAGGAGAATCCAGGTGTTGCTGTGGCCCACAAAGTACATACTGCAACCCAATGGACATACAGTGGTGAAACCACTCTGTGACATGAATCTATGCCATAGAGCAGGGGTGTCCAACTCCAGTCCTCAAGAGCTACCGTCTGCAGCTTTTAGATGCATTCTTGTTCCGACACACCTGAATCAAATGAATGGCTTGTTACCAGGCCTTTGCCAAACTTGATGGCATGCTGAAGAGGTAATCCAACCATTTGATTCAGCTGTGTTGGAGTAGGGATGCATCTAAAGGCTGCAGGACAGTAGCTCTCAAGGACTGGAGTTGGACACCCCTGTCATAGAGTATTAAGAGGGCAGTGCATCCCTACAAACTGGGCTGCAGTTCCTCCACACTGATGTGAGAGACTTATAAAGTCATACAGAAAACTTCAAATTATTGCTTTAAAAAGTGATTTTTACAAGCCACTGAATCATGAGACAATCATAGAGCCATTCTGACTGAGACCTCAGTCAGGTTTGAGATGGTGCTGCTGTCAGTTTGCCGTCCTGAGACTACTGTGCTAACAGGCTTTTTAAATGGCAAGATGCTGTGTTGGATATTAACCAGCACAGTCATCAAAATGCAAGCCCACAAGGCCAGCCATTCAGGAGGACACCTGAGGGACACTCAAGAGACCCTCAGCAGCAAAGAGTTCACACAGTCGTAGAAAAACAGTGGATAATAACATAGACAAGGAATTAATCAGGGTCAGATAGAGCCAGGGCTGTAATAGTTACTAATTAATAGTCAAAAGAAACAAGCAAACAACAAAAGAGAACGATAAAGTACATGATATAATAATATTCACAAATACAGGCAAAATACACAGTAAACCAAAAAACATAAAATTAAGGTAAAGAAAAGATGGAGTTAAAACAACAGAAGAAAATGTGATACAAAAAAATAATATTCAGTAATATTCAGCACAACGATAAAAGTAATTGTAACAGATAATAAAGAAATAAAAAGGTATATATTTTTAGCCAGGTGACAGAAAAGATGATTTTTGTGGCTGATTTTTGTGTTTTGTGTTATTCACAGGGAGAGGAAACCTGCTCCAGCACTGATACATCAGACAAGCCAGACAGTACTGGTCCAGGTGAGACAGTTACAAGTGTTACGTATTAATATGAACGCCAAAAAAGAGCTCCACTACTCTTTGCGTTCAAGGACCAACCATACACATAATTCAAATTTTAATGGATGGCTTTATAATTTCTTGGCATTAGTGGGTTGTTAAAGGCATTTTTTTAACCTAACTTTTCAAATTGTACTTTTTCTTTTCTTACTTTGACGTTCTTTCAAATGGTTTGAAATACAGTAATTTCCCTCCACTCGATTACATGTCACTCCTCTGTTCTGACATGAGGTGTTTTTATGCGACATTTCCCATCAAAACCTATTTCACTTTTCCACTGAAGTCTTGATTTCACTAGAGCTCTACTAAGGACTTGGATATTTTTGTAATGAGGCTTGCTTCTTTAAATCTTTGTTGTAGTATTATAAGTGCAGTGACTCATAAGGTAGATTTTTAAGGAAAAGCTGTGATACTCTTTTAACAAGTTTCAATGTTAATTTCTATTTGAATCAAATATTTGATCCTATATTTCCTTTAAAGTTGATATGGAAAGATCATTGTACAGTTTTAATTTCAATTCTGAAATTCAGGTATTTACTTATTCTCTTCCAAAAGCAGTATTAGTAGTTAAAGGTATAATATTCAGAAGTTGTTGATTGCTCTTTTTAAACACAACATTTTATTATTTAAAGACATAGAGAGAAAGAAAGGGAAAGAGGTGGTTCAGTGAACGAGAGTGAAGCGTGTTGAGAGGTGATGACGGTGCCAATGAGCAAGCTGTGAATCAGAGATATGAAAATGTATTTTCTCATTGTTCTGCAGTAGTTGTTTAATATTTCAATAACTAAACGCAGCCACATCGGTACAATCCTGTGAGAGGCATGCTTTTTCTTGCCGTGGCTTTTCTGCTTTTTTACTTTCATGCTTGCTCTTCATATGTCTGTGACACAGAAAAAGAGCAGAGAAAAAACACATCTACAGTAATATACTCTGGTCACTGTGTTTTTATAGGATCACACCCTCATATTCCCTCTGAGCTGAACAAAATAAGAGAATACATAAATAATGCAGGCTTTATTTACATAGACACACATTTGTACTGAACAATAAGTGGTTATTTAGATGCTCCTTTTTTTTTTTTTGTACACCTTCAAACACTTCCAGTGTGTAAAGAATCTAGCGTGCTGACTCTGACTGGCTTTTCTCCAGACTCCCAGATGTCAGGTGACCTGTGCACCCAAGATGGAACTTTGGTCACCACAACGACAACAGGAACCGGGACCGGGGTGGCAGCTCTCCATGTCGTCCAAGCCCGGCCCCTCTGGCCCACAGGCCCTGCCTTAACGGCCCGATTACGTCGCCTCATCACCGCCTACCAGCGATTCACGCTGCGACGCGAGCCACTGCTCAGGCATGACTTTATGCTTCACGATGGCCTCGTTGGCATGGGAATCGGAGGAGCCGGAGCTCCTCATAGTCATCACGCTGGTGGGCCCCTGGCTTGGCAGCTGGGCGAAGATTTAAGAAGGTGTTCTGTGGTCGCTACAGAACCTGACCCTCTGTTTCTGGAGTGGCAGAGAAGGTAGAAATGTTTGACAGAGATACCAAGCTTTTGTCGTATACTTTAATCTTACCTTTGTGGCTCTGCTGCTCGGCATCTTCATTCAGACATGAACATATCTGCTTTCTTATGCATTTATATGCAGTTTCTCAGTATATGTATTTATTCAGTCGTATTTTTTTGTGGCTTTTTAGGTGGACTCGTCGAGAACAAGCAGATTTTTACCGCACAGTGTCATCATTTGGGGTGGTGTATGACCCGGAGAGGAAGGCATTTGACTGGTCCCAGTTCAGAGCTCTTGCCAGACTGGAGAGGAAGACGGATGAGAGTCTGGAAAGATACTTCAATTCCTTTGTGAACATGTGCAGGACAGCATGCAAGCTTCCACCCAGGAAGGAAGAAGGTACTGTTTATGATAAATGGTTGTTACTGACATCTGTGATGGACTTAGTTTATCAGAAGGGTAACCCTTGCTAATTTAATTTGTATTAATTGCTCAGCTTCATGTTCCAGTTAATGTTTTCTGGAACAAGAAGCTGAGCACTGCATGCTTTGGTTTTCACCCACACTCAGTGTCACAAACTTCTTAAGCCAACAGTCAAACAATACATCATCTACACTTTGCATGTTAACATGTAATTAACACATAACTTACTCTCCTGTATATGTGCAGGATAAAACACAAAATCATTTAAAGACAGGAGTGATTCTTGAACACACTACTACTCACCATCCCTTTACTTTGGTCTCTGCATTTCTCCTGCCTTCTCCACTGCCTCTATGCCAACGTTGACTGTCATTGTTTCCGTTTCTCATCCTTTTATTCTTTCTCTGCTTCCCCTCCCTTTCCCTTGCGTCTCCCAGGACTGGTGGATCCCGCTGTGATTGTGGAGCCTCTGACAGAAGAAAGAGCAGCTAGGACGCTATACCGCATCGAGCTGCTGCGCAAGATCAGAGAGCAGGTGGGCTCTTTGAAGAAACAAAGCTTAATAACAAATAGCGTACTTTTCATCGATGGAACTCTGTTAGACATTGACTTCAAAGTTTATCTTGAACGCAGCAATTGCTTGTGCTGTTCTAAGTTCATGTTGATGTTTTAGAGAGGTTCAAATTAACCCCATTTGTCCCTCTTTAGCTCCCTTCTTTTCAGTGATAAAAACGTAATCATCGGTGAACCTGTATACAAGTCGTTAAAAAAAGGCACTCCCTACAAATGACGCCATATCTAACTTCAGAATAGACATTTAGACATTTTCTACACAGTCAAAAGTGTGAACTGTTGATCATGCCTCTGATTCCACAGCTTTAGGGTAAAAACCAGGGCTGGGGTAATGCCCACAGCCTACTCACTAGTTGTGTTGGGGAGTCTAGTGCCAAGGTTCAAAACATATCTATCCAAAAAGCATAAAAGAAAACGTAAAAAAAAAAGAAAGACATTTCTGTCTACTAAACCTGATCTCTCTGACTATGTGAATATAAAAATGGACAAAATGTACCCATTATTCATGTGGTTAAGAAAGTAGCTTGGTCTCTGAACTGTACCCCTCTCTCAGGTTCTCCGGCATCCGTTACTCTCAGCCCGTCTTCAGCTGTGCCGCCCCTCGCTCTACCTCCCTGTATGGTGGGAGTCTGGCAAACACGACCGCGACCTCCTTATTGGGGCAGCGCGCCATGGCTTGAGCCGCACCGACTTCTACATCCTCAACGACCCTCAGCTGAGCTTCCTGGAGGCTCACAGGAACTACGTCAGGGGACACCCTGCTCACCTTCATCCTCAAAGCCACCATCACCCTCATCACGCTGGCTTGGCAACTCATCCTGGCATCTCATCCTCATCCTCATCCTCGTCTCACCCTCAGCTTCCTCATCCTCACTGCTGTCTGTACGATTCGGGACTCGGTCGCCATTCTCCTCAGCCTCCTGAATATCCCCACCAATCCTCTCACCACCACCACCACCATCATCATCACTCGCAACACCCTATACCTCCATCTGCTCCCTCTCCTTCCTCTTCCTCTTCCTCTTCTTCTCACCCTCACCTTCACCCTCCACCATTGGATGCTCATGATTCAGCCTCACCAAGTCTGGGAATAGTTCCTGGCCCTCGAGGAGATTTCCTTGACTGTCCACCTTTGGATGAAACTCTGGAGCTGGGCACGCTACAGCATGACACCATGTCTGCAGATTCTTTACATGGAGGAAAGGTTTCCAAAGATGCCCTCAACGGTTTTCCCTTTAACTCAGCTGCAGGAGGTCAAAGCATGCTCAACTCATACGGCGTGGGTGGGACAGACCTGGATTCAAAACTAAGGAGTGATGTGCTCGTTGGTGAGCAGGGCTCGTCTGAGGAAACTGGGCTGATGGCACCATCAGTGGAGCTGGATCAGTTACAGGTATGCAGTGTTATTCAAGATAACTACTCTGATATTTAAATAAGACTTGTATAAGAAACTATGTCTGTGATTGAAATGTCAACCGTATGGACTGCATGAGATGCTTTTTTTTTTCTGCCCTAAGCAAAAAAATTTTATTGATAGGAAATGAATATTTTATATTTTATCATTAACTTTTGTTGTTGTAAGCATGTCTGATGTAGCAAATATCTGACATTTTGAAACCTACTCGGTTAATAAAAATATAATAAAAATGTTTTTGGTCATCAACTAACTATTTGAAATTTAACGGTTCAAGTTATTCACATAGGTTTTCTTATTTCTGTGCTTTGACATCCTACACTTCTGTATTGCAGGCTCCCTGGGACAGTACGGACCACACTAGTCCTGCTCACCATATGTTCAATGAATCTGATCCAATCCTGGGTCCTTCTACCTTAGAGACTGGCTTCCTGGAGGAGGAGGATGAGGAGGCACAGGGGGGAGACAGAGGAAGGGAGGAAGGTGGAACTCTGGAGGAGTGTTTGGGCCTTCCGCCCTCATCCCCTCCTTCCCATCCATCAGCAGGCGATTCTGTTGAGCCACTGTCCTCAAGTTACATGCTCTTTAAGGTTGGTTTCACCAGCCTGTGCCCTCTGGATAACAGTGCTACCTTACAAAATAAATATAAAATGAATTTTAAAATCATCTTAAAAATTGTCTTTGTAACCACAGCCCCCAAGATAGCAATAATCTGAAGCCCTTTTCATATTATGGGCTTAATGCTCAAATAATGTAATGCAATGTGTCCAGTGGGGCAGAGGGTAGATAAACATGGCAAAATTGCTCTAACGAAAGAGAAAAAGTAAAGGGGAAAATCTGTTGTAGGGAATATTGAAAACACAAAAGTGCTCAGCCGCATTGTTAAATGCTGACATTTTGCCTCTTCTTTCAGTTAGTATATTCAATGAACGGGTTGTGTTTCAGTAAAGCTCAAATGAATGCTGTTCTTTGATGTTTGTCAGGGTCATATTACTCCAAGTGAAACTATTCATTGGATTTTGTATATTTTACATTTTAAGATCTGTAAAACACATTTGCCAAACACTAAAGGCTGCAGTTATCAAGTATTTGCTAAACTATTATCTAAAAGGGGGTCTTTTAAAATCGTAATAATTGAGAGAAAAGGCTGAAAGGCTTCTCAAAGACTGCCATTTTAACTGCAGTTTAACATCAAGGTTAAAAAATAGCACAATAATCTGCGATGCATTGAATTTCAGTGACCTCAACCTCAAGGTCAGAGGTCAGATTTTCTGAAAATCTCGTGAATGCGATAACTTGAAAACAAGTTGACGTAGAATTTTAAAATTGATACCATAGGTGTGTCTACTAGGAGTTTGAGGGATAGCACTGGCGTAGTCAGGATTTTTTGAATTGCAGCGATTAATGTGCGTTTTTATCAATGTAAATGTTGGAAAGCTGTGACTTGATCACACCGTCATTATACAAGTAAACTGAAAGTTAATAATCAATAGTATTATATTATTGCCAAAATGAGCATGCCATTTAGGCTTGAATAAATCTAACAGTTATATTTTGTGTCCAGGACATTGGTGTGAATGAAGAACCGAGTGCAGATCAAACAGACCTGTCAGCAAGTCCACCTCTGCCGTACGTACCCCCTCCTCCACTTTCTCTGTCTGACATCACTGCCCACGAGCCGCAGGATGGACTGGGGCACTCTGATGTCTCTGAGAGCCTGACTAATCCTGTGGAGGATGGAGATGATCGGGAGGAAAGTACCGGCTTTGAGTTTGATGACAAGGAGGAGGAAGAAGTTGAAGACTTGTCAAGGGAGACCTTGGAACAGAATGCGGAAAAACAAAGAGGCAAACATCTGGAAGGAGAGGAATGTAATCCAAACCAAGGTATGTCAAGAGGGAAAATATTGAGCATAGTATTTAACCTACTTTTTTTTTTTTTTTTTTTAACAGGAATGATTACAAATATTCAGCTTGTAAAGATGTACAAGTTGCTGTCCCATATGACTTTATCCCACTGGCTTTATAATATTGTGATACATGATTGCATTTTGAAGTTAATATATTATAAATTATATCAGTTGCTAATGAAATGTTCTGATGTTTTAAGTTTTTTTAGGCCTTATACACTGTGGCAAAGCCTCTTAATAACTTTAAACCATGTCTAATGTTTTACGCCCCAATCTGAGGATTAAAAAAATGAAGAGATGACACCGACCACTGCTATGCCCCCTACATTACATCTCAGTGTTTTTTGCTTGCAGGTGCAGACCAAAGTTTGGGAGTTTTGAATCCACCCATGGAAGTGCCAGAGTTAGAAGGGATAGAATCAGAATCGGCCCTTGGAGAACAGGGCGAGAGGAAGGAAGTCTTTATCCAAATGCCTCAAGACCTCGAGGGGCACTTTGACCAAGCAGAGCATAAAAAGGACTCACCCCAAGACGTACACTCTTATCTTGGAAAGCTTGAACAGGAGGGTAGCCTATCTATTGTAGAGCCTACGGAGGAGGTGGAGGGGTTGATTTTGTACCAAACGGTGGAGGAACGGTCTATTGAAAATTCTCTTGACACTGAAGCATTGATGTGCAACACGACTGAAGAGTTTGTGCAAATGAAAGGAATTCCAAAAAAGTCTAGACAGGGCAGTTTGATGGGTCGCACAGATCTAGCAGATCAGGTAGATGAGATTTCTGAAGGGCAAGAGGATAATGTTTCTCCGTTTGATGTTCCGGTTGTACAACCCTGTGATGAGGAGGAAGAAAAGGGTTTGAAACAGCTAGATGCCAAAACCAATGAGATGGAGTTGGGTAGAATTTACTCGCAATTTGGACAGCTCTCCTGTCCTTCTGTTTCCGTGTCATCCCCTATACAACCATCAAACTCTGCTGAAACCACCATAGAGAGCAACAGCAAAGAGGGAGCCAAAAACGAAGCCCTCATGGCACACTGCAAGGGTTCAGACGAAGACCTGAACTTGCCCGATGGCAGCAGAGACTGTAAGAATAACGCGCTAAAATTCTCCCTTGATCAGGACAGCAAAGATGACCTACTCGATCAAAATGAAATCAAAATGGGCTCAACTCTGCCTGTAAACAACATCGACATGAAGCCATCTGTCCTTAAATTTTCTCATTTACCCGATGGCAATGGTGAGAAGAAACCAGAGCAATTGGTGCTACCAGTCAAGATTGAAGATACCAAAACCGAGACTATTGAGGATGTTTGCCCAGATAGCTCTGAAGTCAAACACACCAGTTTCTTCTCCTACCCCGTAAAGTCAGAAGGATTGGTGACCAAAGCAGAGCAGTTAGAATATCCGATTAAACCTGAAACACTGGAGACTAAACCTGAAGATCTGAGCTTTCCCATGAAGCCTGAGCACTTAGACACTAAACCTGAATTTTTGCAGTTTGTAGCCTATGCAGGTGGCAGCGAAGTCAAATCAGAGGTCAAACCATTAGCTCTGGGGTTTAGTGCTTATCCAGAGGGTCCTAAGCTTAAGACTGAGGCAAAGCCTGAAGATCTAAGGTTAGCAGCTTTTCCTGAGACATCTGCCATCAAGCCTGAAGCCAAGGCCGAGGTTCTGGGGTTCACAAGCTACCCAGAAAGTTCTGAGATAAAACCTGAGGGCAAGCCAGAGGTCCTTGGGTTTACAGCGTTATCTGAGGTCAAAACTGAGACAAAACATGAGATGTTGGAGGCAGATAGCACAGTCCTGACCCCGAAGCTTGAGCAGAATGATGGGCTAGTAGAAACCTCAGAAAGTGCAGAGGTGAAAGGCCAAGTGAAGGAGGAGAGGCCGAGTACACCTGGTGAGGATGCCGAGACTTTCGTGAAGTTAATTCACCTTCCACACTTCAATTCATTTATTTGTACTTAAACCCATTTCCATTTTGCACAGTGCCTGTGGTCGAAGGGTTTTCTGGTAGCCCCAGGTTTGCAGCTCCTATTTCAGTGTGTGAGATTCCTGACAGCCTTCATGAAACCAGAGAGCCAACCATCGCTCAGCTGTTACAGGAAAAAGCACTGTACTCATTTTCTGAGTGGCCAAAGGTAAAATATGTTTAATTATTTCTGTAACATTCTCAGTGATGCGTGTACAAAATATTTAGCTGCAGATGTTGATTCTCCCATGCTTAAAACATTATTTTTAGAAATTCTGTTCTTCCTCTTTAGCAGGGAAAAGTTTTTAGTTTTTGACAATTAGAAGCCAAAATACCCTATTTTGAGTTCTCACCGGTAATTTCACTGCTTTTTGGAGGAGACAGTGCTGATGCAGCTTAGAAAGTCTGAAAAGACAAAATGAGTTTTACATTTTAGCTAATTTTTGTGGCACTTGCTATACTTCTTGTAAATTAAGTTATTCATGTTTATTAATTAATTTTTCCCCCCTATGTTTATGGCCCCTGTAGGATAGAGTAATCATCAACCGCCTGGACAGCATCTGCCACGCCATCCTTAAGGGGAAGTGGCCTTCATCTAGCGAGCAGTATGACTCACCGGCCGCCCTGGCTGCCAATTCCTGCTTGGCCAACAGTTTAGCCCAGCACCACCAACACCGAGCAGGTTTTCTCTCCACCACGGCCTCAGGCTCTGTCCCAACCCAGGCCAGGGTGCAGCAGGCAAGTCCTGCACTGGGATTTTCCATTCCTCCCCCTCTCACAAGACTACCTAAGGTGAGACCCGAAGAGTGAATGAATAAATTAACTCCCTTTGTTGCACATATCAGTGTATCTGTCATCTGTCAGCATTTATCTCTCCCATGCCATGGTTCATACAAGTTGTGCCCAGTTTGCTTAAAGTGCTATTGAGACTGACTTTAGACTCTCTATAATCAACTGACCGGGTGTTTGCAAAATGCATCATGAGTCTGACGTAGTTTTTCATTTTCTGCTGAAGATTTTATAGTTTGTTTATATGTGCCTCTTATATGTAACTCTTCATTGTTATGTTCTCTATAAAATATATCTGCAATAGCTATAAATAAAACTATTAGCACTGGGCACCTCTAGTCCACACCATTGCTTTGTTGCTTATTGTGAAGTTTCCTGTCTCAGTAATGTGTACTGTTGATAATATAAATGTGGAGATTAGACTTGGGCAAGTTGTCATATATCTATAAAGACACATTTCATATATGCGAGAGTGAGAATAATGACCAGATTTGTGTCTCTGCTCTGAGTTTATATTCTGGCTGCTTAGCCTTAAGCCAAGAGGATTGTTTACAAAATGTTTGACACCATAGGCCAGCGAACAGATGGATTATGAGCTGTTTGTGCCGTGTCTCATACTTTCAGATGTAAACAAGTCAACTTGTCAGGTGCCTGAAGCAGCATCCAAAGATGACACACTCACTCTCAGAAAACATTTTAAATATCTAACAATTTTACCCAGGTCTAGTTGACAGCCGCCACTGTGTTGTGTCTCAGTCCATATGTATGTTTAATAAAGCCATCATCTCTCTCCCATTCTTGTCTACCCCTCACCCACCCTGTCCACCCTGACAGTACATGCCGCGGGGCGGCGCATGCGGGCGCGGAGCTTGGCGCCTTACCTCCTTGCCTCTGTTACAGGAGAGGCTTGTGGCTCCTCCCTTCCTCCCTGAGCTCAAACGAGCAGGAGGTCGG
>VUQG01003796.1:32845-44692 GCA_015106755.1 Etia nguti
GCATAATGATTGCAATCATGACCTGTAGCATCAGTTGGTCCCCCCCCCATTGTCCTTTTCCTGTTTTTCTCCTTGGTGTGGGGATTCTGTGTTCAGAGAGAGATTACCTGTGCTGTGTCGATCATCTGTCCAGGGAAAGGGAACAGTCTGTTTTTGGTTTTTTTTTTCTTTTTGTTTGTTTTTTTTAAAGAATGAAGAACAGATAAAATGGGGAGAGGAGGGATATGGTAGTAGTATGAATCACTCTGGCTTTCCCCCCCCTCACATTAATTTTAATAGCAGTTCATACTAAGAGTTTCTAAATATGTAAATCTATCGCTGTAAATTGCTAATTTTTTTTTTTAAGCGCACCATTGATTTCTTCATTGTCTTTACTTTGTTCCTCCATTGGGGGGAAGAATACTTGACATATGCGCAGAGGATTTTAGCATAGAGCTTAGTCCCAGTTTTTTTTTTTTTCCTGTATCGAACAGACTGTACTGTACATTAAAAGGATGCAAGTCGCTGGTTTTATTCAGTCTTTTCACAACAGGGTGTGTATTTTGGGGGTATATGTCAGATGTTTCTGATGTAACGTATAACTTCACTTCTTTTTGTTTTCATATATGAAAACATTATTTTTGCACAATGTCTTTTTGTGAATGTTAACCTGTTTCCGTGTGGTCTTTTACTTTCCATTGTGTGTGTGTGTGTGTGCGTGCGTGTGCGTGTGTGTGTGTGCGTGTGTGTATGCGAGACTGTGCTGTAATGGGAGAAAGTGTGTATGTGTGCATGCATGCGCACACGTTTTGTGGTGGAGCAGTTTCTATTCTGTCTCGTCCTTACAGGTCACATTTCTTGTTGGGGAAAAAAAAAACAAACAAACATAGTTGTTGCCTTGTCACAAGTTTGTGGCTACATATAATTTATTATACTTTTCTTTTGCTTTGCCAAACTTTCACCAAATATGACATTCTTTTTCTGTTAGTTTCATTATGTATTATTCAAAGTAAAATGCCTTATTTAGCAAGTATTTTTTTTTGGTATAGATGTTCAATTACATCTCCTTATTGGGTCATGTTATTGTTTGTCTTTCCTTTTTGTTTTTATGCGTACATGGCGTTGGTGATGTGCATTATCTTCAGAAGCCAATAGTAATGGAAGGTACCACTGCTCAAATCACTACATTTATCCCTAAAGCTCAATCAATCATCCCTCAAAGCACAAATGGAGAGTTAACAAAAAGTGACTGTTTTCTTACCAGTGCCTCTAAAATTGCTTTCATTTCTCTTTTTGTGAGCCTCACTTGCACGCTATCTTGACTTCACGTTTCCAGTGTGGCGATTATCTTTTGGAAAGTGGTTAACATTTGAAAATGTAAGTGTTGGATTTTATCATTAGATGATGCCATGCTGTTCTTTAAAGGGAAATTCTGGGATTATTCAGTCTGGGTTTAAATTTCAGACTCTTAGAGTTAGTGTTAGGGTCTGCAACGTTCAGAATCCCAAAGTTAAACTTGTAGGGTAAATACCGTGCACACTTTATTGACTAAAGCTGTAAAGTTAATGGAGATGAGCGCTGCGCCCTAGCTGCTTTGCAGTTCACTGCTGCAGTCGTTTTTAAAGCTTTTTTCTTTGCACTCAGAGCTGTAATTATTCATGCTTCGTACCCTGACCTGTTACATTCTTAGCAGTGTTTGGCTTCTCAAATCTCCACAACAAATCTGTTGAAAATTACAGGAATAAGACACAGGCTGAGAAATATCAGAATTTCCCTTTGAGGAATGCTACTTAATCTTTTAGAATTCTCTTCCTTCACGGGGCCTTGTGTCTGGTATCCAGCACATCTAGGATGATAATGCGCACACAGTATGTATGCAGCCTAAGTATTTGATTGTTGTCGTGTGTTATTCGAGATTCCCGAAAGAGCAAATCAGAAAGGGGAAGCCAGTCGCTTTGCACCACAGATGATTTATCTTAAAGGAACGGGCAAGCGTTGCGTTCCAGAGGTCATGTGTGCACATCATTTGCTGTTAGTGGCTTATTCTTGTGCAAAAACTTGAAACAAACTTGTAGGTGCAGTATGTAACCACAGCCCGGGGGGGGTCAGTCAGGTCGACTGGCGATGGCTCTGTATTGTCTCTTCGTGTCACACCATGCCTTCTTTAACAGTGTTTTTCTTTTCATTGAAGTTCTCGTTGGTTAACTTAAATGTTCTTCAAAACAGTCACCTCAAAAATGTAAACGTTTATCTCTTATCATAAAAAAATGTATTTATTGTACAGTTCTCGTCTTTACGTTGTTGTCTCATGACTGATCAGTGGCTGGTTTTGTTAAGTTTTATCAAAGACAAAAGCATTTTGGTTCACGTGGAAGTTAAAGTATCTGGTAATGTCACATGCTTTTTTTTTTCTTCTTTTTTTTCTTTAGATGTAATTACAAGAGTTCTCCTCTTTATTTTATTTTCATAGTCCCCACAGTAATCCAGCGTGATCCACCCTTTGGTACAGTGTGCAGTTGCAGGATCCTTTCTGAGGCTGCAGAACAGTAGCATACTTTTTCAAAAACTTGTTTTTATTTTTTCCTCTAAAACGAGAAGATGACTGAAAATTAGCAGGTTTTGAAGATGACATTGTAGGGAATCTTCAGTTCGAACAAATAAAGTACCTGAACAGTCTGTCAGATTCGTGACGCGTTAATCATGCATTTAAAGTTAAAACTGCAAAGTTAGCCGTCTGATTAAAAATATCTACAACGTCATGCAAATTTATTACCCACCAAATCCGGGTAAGGATGTTATATATTTGTTTCTTTCTCCATCCTGATAGGTTCAAGCTAACAGGTTTTGAAGCCTTTGTGTTATTTGACAGTGTTCAGGGTTACATTAGGGACTGATGAGTCTATTTCAGTGCCATAGTTCAGGCCTCCTATGTGGCTTATTAGTATAGCACCCCTGATACGCAGCCTCAGAAGAACCCCTGAAAACAATCCATAAAAATACAAATATTAGAACCTATTTTCTTTGTTAAGCCAGTCATTACAAAAGCTGAAAAATATCAGTCTCCATATGTGTTTTTTCCAGTTCATTGCAGTCGAATTTCACAGACACTGAAATGTTTTCTTGGCAGAAGACATAACGTGAATTGTTGCCCCGGCAATTATTTTCTTCTCCTTTGTCAACTTCAGACATTAATGTGGTGGAAAAACTGTTGCCTTTGATATACGCTCGCACTACCAAAAGTCGTCAACATATGTTTATATCAAAAGTGACAGGAGCACCTAATTGTAATTTATCTTTGAATTACCAGCCATGTTTTTCTTGAATTTGCTTTTAGCTCGTTGCACCGTCTTACCGAAGGGAAAGTGTCATTTAAAGTTTGAAGCGACCATGACGTTTAAAAATAAAATAACAGCAGTTTAGGTATAATGATGACAAATGGTGAAAGGCAACTGTAAAATAAATCTTTAGACTGGATCTAAAAACTTCATCACCTTTGTCCAGTTCATGTCTGTGAAACTGCCCTCCAGAACGTGGGGCAAGTTGAATATTTGAGTGTTCGCAGGCCCTCTCCAAGCATTGCTGAACCAAGTGCAATGTAATTCACCAGGCTGTGATTCACTGGCTGATCCTGAAGTCAGAAACCCGGTCATTAATAAATAAGTTATGTGGTGGGGTTTTTATCTTTTATTTTCTTCTTTTTTTTTTTCTTTGTAAGTATAACTCTCTGTATTCCCATGTGGACCAGTCTCATGAGTCGAAACATGGTATGTGTGATCTTTTATTGTGCAATAAAAGATGACTTTCAACTTTCTGTTGTCCATGGAGAGTAATTAACTAACTAAACATGTATATTTTAGCTGGTATCCTTATGTAATTCTGACATTTTCTCTCTTCTTTTTTGGTTTATAGACTGTTCTTGCTCAGCTTTCTGCACAGTTTGTGCTCGGAAAAGCTGCAGTGGACTTGTAATGCAGTTGTATTGGTTAGCAGCAATGTGAAAATTTGTTTGCTGCTGGTGTTGTGTATGAGAAGACCTGCCACTTCTTTAAAATTACGTAGTATCTAAAGGATTCAATAGTGACAAGTACTTAGACTAATATAGGAACAAATATGTAATCAGGAAAACAACATTTTGACATTGTGACTTTGGGTATTAATAAAAATCCTTAAAAAGCATTAAAAAGAACTATTTAGAGCAGATGAACACTATCGGGAAGTCATATTCTGGAAAGATGACCGGACACAGGACCTGAGAAACTTATCTGGCCCTTCATGGTCTCAGTGGAAAATTGGCTGCTGAGAAGCAAAACTTAAGGAAAAATGCAGGAAGAAAAAGCTGAGGTTACACCAGAACTGGACTGAAAATCAGTGGCAACAGGTCTTATGGAGGGATGAGTTCAAATTTGAAACTTTTAGTTCAATATTTATGGAGGACATCAGGAGAGAGTTATAACAGTGAGTGCCATCTTTTAAACACGGTGGAGGCTCTGTCATGGTTTGGGTTGCATGGCAGCCAGGAGTGTTGGGGATCTTGTCAAGATTGATCGAATCATTGTCACAGAAAAGTACTGTCTGGTCCACCATGCAGTACCATCTGGAAGGCATTTGATTGGCAACAGTTTCACATTTTAGTCTCAATCACACAGTAAGTGCAGTACCAGCACACCTGGATAGAAGAACAGATAATGGAACACTATCAATCATGGATTGGCCTCCCCAAAGCCTGGACCTTAACAGTATTTAAGCACTTTTTGATCATCTCAACAGAGAATGGAACAAAAAAGTGGTCAATATCCAGAGAAGAGCTTTGAATGTCCTTCTAGAAGCCTGGAGAACTATTCCTAAAGACTACTTAAAGGACAAGAAAGCTTGTCAAAGAGAGTTCAGGCTGTGTTAAAGACGAACAATATAAAATGAAGATTTTTATTAGATCCTTTTTGCTCTCTCCTTTAAAAGTTTGGTAGATATGAGAGCTAAGTTAAATGTTAACAAAAAGTATTTATACTACTTTTGTAAAGGGAAGAATAAAAGGAGAAAAGATCTCACTCAAACTCAAACAGATCAACTAGATTTTGTCTGTAAACAAAACGGTGCACAATGGCTGTCGCATCAAAATATACATTTATTGAAATGTACACTTATGTTGTGGATAGAAAAAAACGCCACTTTGTCCTTGAAATATTGATAAATAAATGCAAGCAAGCTGTTAAAGAGACAAAGCCATTTATGAGCTCTGGGAAAAAGAAATACCCACATATTCAATCTTGCTACACCCACCTACACCAACTATGCATACCAAGGTATACTTATGAATTTCAGACAAGTCAGGTAAAAGTAAAACAAAGAAGCTGGCATATAACTAAATATAATTCTTAATTCATAAATTCCGTCACTGTGATTTAAATACATAGTGTGAAGTTCTACTCTATAGTAACAAGCTTGACTATGTGGGACTTCTAAAGCTTTTTTTATTTTATAGAGATGATTTGGTTTTCATGTTCAAGCTGCTGTGACAATTTCCCATCTGCTGGGATAAAGAAAGCATGTCTTATCATTTTTAGGCTCACTGGAATAGCAACTTTAGAAACTGCAGAAGAAGAAGATGCAGCAAAGAACAATTTGTGCCCTTGCTAACATTACCTTCGTTGGATACTGAGGGCTTTGTTGTGGTTATCTAAGCTATTTTCTTAAACTGATTCAAGTTACAGATATATTAGTTTTATCATGATAATGAATAACAGACACTTTATACACAGTCTTCAGTTTTCAGGAGCTCAAATGCATGTAAAGTAAATAATTTGTAGGCAAAAATAGCCTAAACTCTGGAAATAATGGACATCACTTTTTAAAAAAGACTCTTTATGATACTTATGTCGTGCTTTTTGCTTTTATAACATCTGTCTTCAGTTGTTACTTTGTGAGCTTCAGAAGCTTCTGGGTTGCTTCTGCTGCATTTGGCTAAATATGAGTAGAAAGTACTGCTCTACACACACCACAGTTCAATAAATACTGATGACCACGGGAAGCAAAGCACACCTTTCTTTCTCCACAGTGTTCTGCAGATTATATAGCAGGTATGCTTGGGATTATGAGCCATTCAAAGCTTTTGACACGCTCTTTTCTTCACATATTTCGTATAAATAAAATTGAACTGAATATTTTTGCAGTCCAATTTGATCCAAGTTTCTGTCCGGTCTGTCTGTACTAGAGCTGCTCTGGCTTTTGTTGTCCGTCTCTTCTTGGGGCTGATGGGTAGTTTCTGGTCATTTCTCTCATGTAATCTTCTCTTTGTGCTTGGACGATGATATGCCTACCTCTTGGAGGGTGTTCTTTACTTAGCTGGATGCTGTTTGTCTTTACTATTTAATAATTCTGTGCTCACCAACCTCTGCTCTTTTCTATGCACAACCAGGACTTTACGCTTCTGAGTTATCTGGGGGTTTTTTGGGGTAGGGTGTGATTTATTTTTAAGCCCCTTAATTTATTAATAAATACTGAAGAAAAGCCAAAAACTGTACATGAAACTTAAACCTACATAAAAATAGGTAATCTCTAATTTCTAACTTGTTAATGTGGTATTTTACCTCAACCTCTAAAATTAAATCTGCACTTAATATTAATTGTACAACTATAACTTAAAATTTCTGCTAAACTGATAAAGCAACCAGAGAAAATGTAGCTGTGTAAAAATCTGTGGTTATAAAATCACTAAAAATTGATAATTATTTGAAAATATGATTGAGAGACGGTTCATATGTCGTTGCTCCTGCATGGAAAGGTCGAAATTAGCAAGTTTTTTTTGTGAGGATTTCAGTCCCAGGAGTCAGATTTACCTGATGAAGGGAGATTTTTCTTATGCCTCGCACCAAGCTGCTACTTTAGACAGTTTTAGTACACTAGTGAAAAGCACGGCGTCTTAGGAACTTCTTTTAGGTTTTGGATTTTGGTAGATGGCAGTCTCGATTTATGCTCCTGACCTCTGTGGTTGGGTGCTTGGAAACGTTACGGATTTATGACATATTTTCATATATGTTGCATGTTACATCGTGTCTGTCTCCCCTTCAGTGATCTCTGTGATGTCTTTGCTCCCCTGTGGTTGTTCTGTTTGTTGAGTCGCCAACGCTGTCGCTGGTGTGCTGTCGTAGCCGTTTTCGCTCCTTCTTCTTTCCAAGTCCTCCTTTTTTATTCTGTCTTCTTTCTGACAGATAAAAAGATAAAACAAGTCAACATGAAACATTAAATATCACACATGGCACATCTGCATTTCAGAGCAGCTGTCTACATCCATATTTTTATCAGAATTAAAAAAAAAAACAACCTTTATTTATTTATTAACATATATGCATGTATATACATATTTATTTAAATCACAATAAATTCACACTCTTTTAAATGAAAAACACACACTAGACATGTAAAGTAAATGGAAGGATTTTTTTTCTCCTGTTATCATAATTTATACATTTCTAAATAAATCCATGGCAAAAGTTTTTCAGTAACTCAGCAAACAGGTATTCAGTCAAAGTCTGTGTTGAAGCTGAAGAGTCAGAGTTTATTAGCACTGGAGTTTCGTTGTGTGCATAAGACAACAAAGATGTTAATAACGGCATCACACACATGATGATTGTCAGATTAAAAGATATTTATTTGATGAGAATACTGTTAAATATTTAATAAGATTATTTTTGATGCTTTATTTAGAAGAAATCTGAGCTTGGTGATCGGAAAAAGAGCAGAGCCTAAAACATTTTACATCTAATAACTTTTTGCACTCCTAAATGTTTCTGAACTGTTTTCAGTCTTTCAGATTGTGTTTGGATTAAAATGAAAATACAAAAGGCTTTTTGAGGTGTCCTTTAATGTGATCGGTTTGGAAATCACTACAGTAAACAAGAACACTTTTATGTTGTAGTGTGACTAATCAGACAGTAGTTTGTCTTCTATCTTTAACCTAAACAGCTTGATTTATCTTCCCAGTTGGTCTCCACTGGCTAAACCTTCCAGCTTTGTTAATCATTTAGTTAATGTGTGTGGAAAATGTTCTGGTCTTGGACAATTACTGTAAAGTATTCTGTGACCTGATGCTCTGAGGTTCTGTTGGCTGATGGTCCACATCAGGAAGGTTTCAGTAAAATGTTCTCAGTGATGTTTAGCTGCTTTGATAACGGGCCATATGTTTACAGAGACAGGAAAAAGCTTTTAATGCTCTTCAACACAGATCTGATGCATTATCTGCTGTGGACACACATGCATCATGTGTAATGCCATTTATTTTTAAAGACCCGAGGACTTTAAATAAAACTTTAGTGGGTTTGAATCCAGTGAACAAATGTTTTGATATTTCAAAATACATCATGACATATCAGTTTAAAACTTAACCATATATCTCATATAGCTGTCTAATGCTGTTAGGGTAAGGTTTAGCTTAGATAGAAAATGTGGTTTTAATGTTCAGGAAAGGAGAGGAGAACTTCAGTATATTTGGCATCAGCTTAAAGGTGGAATCATTTTCTGTAATATATAGCACTGATGTTGATTTAGAGCTTGGTTGGACATCAGAGTAAAAACAACTGCACGCAGAGAGGCAGTAAAAGAAGAAGAAAGGAAGCAAACCCCAAGAAACATACTCTTGTGGTCACACTAGCATTCATAAAGCATCTTTCTGCCCCACCTACCAAAAATAAAAAATATATCTCTAACTTAACAAGTGATCTATTTCATATCTATTAATATGTGCTCACTAACCGATCTCTAATGAGCCACATGGTCAAGAAGACCTGCTCGAACTGAGCGTCAGAAAGAAGAAGAAAATAGATTTAAGTGACTTTGAACATGGCTTGTTTTTGGTGACGGATGGGTTGCTGATCTGCTGGAATTTTCCCGCACAAACATCTTTACAGAGAACGGTCTGAAAGGATATCCAGTCCGCCTTGTTGATGTCAGAGGTCAGAGGAGAATGGCCAGACTGCTTCAAGCTGATAAGAAGGCAACAGTAACTCAAATAACCGCTTATTGAAAAATGTCTCTGAACACACAACACGTGGAGCCTTGAAGCGGAGGAACATACAGGCTGCCACAAGCTAGGAACGGGAAACTAAGACTACAATAGAAGCAATAAAAGGACTTGGATTTCTACAGGATTGCATATAATAGTGTTAAAATGTTTTTTTTATGTGCAATGCACATAAACTCTGCATCAAGGAGACATTTAAACAATCTTCAAATGTGACTGCTAATAAATAACAGCTATTTTAATTCATTCATTTTACTTTAACCTTTATTAACCTTTAACTTGAGCTCAACATTTATAAAGGGAGACCTGAACACGAAAGGACGCCATTACAAGGATGCAAAATCGTAAAATTAAGCAGTGACATGAAAACTGACTGACTGTCAGCCATATAACATACAAACCCTGTTTATAATGTTATGTTATGATAAAAATGTTCCTTAGAAGTCAGTGAAACAAATGGGCCGTTTGTCACTCACTTCCAAACAATCATTTTGATGCCGTTTGCACGTGTATGTCAAATAACTGGTAGAATTATAATTTCTGATTATTAACAATTGATTTTTAGTAGAATTAATGCAAAAGAAAAGTATTTTGGGGTTAATAAATGTATTTCGTAAGGCTTGGTAAGGATTTTTGTTTTTAAATTTGAAAGGTTTTTCTTTTCTCTTCTTATTACTTCATTCGTAAGTCGGGTTTCACGCTGAGTTGAAAAAGGCTAAAGTGAACTCGAAAACTGATGCTCAGAAAAAACACAAACAATTCAAAAAGAATTACAATTCCTTTCTTTTCTTTTGGCTCTCTTTCCTTTTGTTTTCACTCCATCTCATTCCATCCAAAGCATTTGGACGTACGCTGCGCACATTGCAGAGATGAAGAAAATACAGATGGTGCTTTCACTGTGTCATGCACACAAAATCACATCCATCAATTCAAACTGCTGGTTGCCTTTGCGCAGCTCCACAGAGGCACGGTGGTGTTGTAACTGCCTTGTTCAGCAGAACATCCCTTGCATTTTTGGGGCAATCCTGGAGTTTCTACTTTCTTCCCACAAACCAATCCAGATATCTCAGACTGGCAGTCTCTAAGTCAGTGGCGTGCGTGGTGTTGTTGAGGCTGTGGCAGTGAAACTAATTCGTCTTCATAGGTTAGTTACATATTGATGCTCACACGTTTTTTTAGTGATATTTAGTTATATTTCTGTCATGTCAACAGCTAAAGTGATGAAAAGAACGTTTATACTGTGTGCTCTCACACACCCCACTGCTGTCATCTGCCCCTCATTAGTAGTAAGAGCGTATCCTCACAGATTGGGCTTTTTAAATCCGCACTGTCTCTTCTCCTTATATTCTTCTTAAAACTCAATTCCTCAATTCTTCTTTTCCCTGTCCATGCACTTCTTCTCTCCTTTCCCCCCCTGACATCTCTTCATTTTTGAAATCTGTCCTTCATTAGTGCTGTCACAAATTTTGGAAGCCGTGTTGATGATTAACAATAAGGGCAGGTTGTCCCAAAATGCCTCTGTATTATCTGTGTGTCTACATTATACACACTAGCAAAAACTGAAACCCTCTGGTGAATGTTAAAACGTGCATATGAACAAGCAGGCGTTATATTTGAATTTATGTGAGTAATAATGGTGTAAGTTCACAATCCAGACTTGATTACTTTTCTTTTAGTAGTTACAGATGCTATAAATCTTGGTAAGCTAGGTAGGTTATAGGCTGAATTCACTGAATTAGCTGACTTGGAATAGTTTGCATGCAAGCTTGTTTCTGCCGCTGAAATTGAAATTTCAAGTTAATACGTCAACATTTTGAGAAAATAACTTAAAAATTTGAAGTTAGGTATATCAAAATTTCGAGTTAATAAACTAATATATTGAGAGATAATAACTTCCACGTTAGCTCTGCCTATCAGGAACTGCTGTGGAGGTACATCATGTCCTTGTTTCAGACGGTAGAAGGTGTCAGCTACCAGTGCTACAGCTGCCGGTCACGAATGAACGAACTGCTGAGTACTTTCAGCGTGGTGTTACAAATGATGAAACCCTTGTGTTACTAGCTGAACCTGAGCTATGAGCATTATAGTAAAGTCTGAAAAATACATTTACTTTTTGAATCTGGGATAGTTTTGTGTTATGGATAAGAGTGTCCATCAACTCTACACCGAGTAAACTTATAGCCATACATGATTACACAACAGGATTAGTCCAGAGTAACTATCATTTTCCTGGACCCCACTTCTTGTCTTCTCACTTTGCTGTGCTTCCACACTTAGAGGAAGAGCTTTTGGTTGTAGGTCTGTGAGAAAAATCACTACTTGCCACATTTCTGCAGACTCTATGTATGGAAGTACCCAGAGTCTTATAATCCAGGGTGTACCACTCCATTACTATTCCTCTGCTTCTGCAGAGCTTGGACATCATCTCTGTTGTTGTGAAGTGTTTACCTTTGCCTATAATTACTGTGGATTATTTATTTATTCTTCCAATATTACAAACAAAAATTGCACTTCCTTTTCTTTCAGCACACAGAGCTGAGTCAAGGTGCTTTCTGTGTGAGCATCTCAGATCTTTTAATCTATCATTTTAATGGTTGCTTAGTTTTAAGCTATCTTATCTGTTGCAATGTAAAGTACAGAATCAGTTGCAACCTGTGATGTGTGCATCATAACCCGATTCCTGCACGCGTGAGTTCTCAGCCATACACACCTTGACCACATATGTGAATTAGAGAAGACCAATTTCTGCCCACAAGTAAAAAATTCTTTATATGCAACAGTGTTCACCCTTTTATTCCTGCTCTAGGTGTTTCTTTTCTCCCTCTCTCTCTCACACGCACAGCAACACACACAAA
>VUQG01003797.1:0-12676 GCA_015106755.1 Etia nguti
AGAGAGTGCTAAAGGAAGAACATGTATTATAAACACATATTTTGACAGAAGGGTGCTGTGGCTCTTAAATTGAACACACAGAATAATACATTTGTCTACAGTGAAGGTGAAAATTTAACATAAATAAACAGTAAATGTAATGTCAGAACACGTAAGGTCTGAAAAAAAATCTCATCAAAAATCATCATCATCACTGACATTGACTAAAGACTGTATGTCAAAGACGGACATTACCAGCGGGACATCATCCACTGGTGAAAGCCCTGTTATGCAATGCACTCACACTTGTATTGCGCTATTGTGGTCATACTGGCCACTCAAAGCATTTTAGACCTCAGTGACACAAGTCTAGAGACTTGCTGCTCACACCCTAGCAACCTCCGGTCACTAGGGAAGAATTGGTATTCCCTAGCAACATAAAATTGCATGGCTTGGAAAGGTGTGTGATTACTGTATGGAGGACAAGATTTAGACTGACTTTGGTTTCACTCACCAATATTTAAACCATAGAAACAGGGAAATAAATAAATGAAGAAATGCAGAAATAAAGAAAATAATTCAATAAGTAATTCATAACGCCAACATAAAAAAATTCCCCCAGAAATTTCAAGCTTACAGATTTTAGGCTGAGCTACATTAGTCAGAATGGTGTCAGTCTGCTATAAAATACTTATAACGAGTGAATACCTTTAAATGGAAGTACTTCATAACTTTCTTTCCACCACTTTGCCAATTAAAAAGGTCTTACCACCTTAACCGAAGGATTTCATATTAAGTCCTACTTATGTGTACCTCAGGTGACCTTAGCCAAACACAGCAACACAAATCACATCTGAGAAGTTTGATGTCTTCTTATCGAGTGCTTTCATGCTTGTCAGTGGAGGCTGTGAGCCGAGATATCGCTCATCGACTTGAAGTGTTTGGAGGTCCAGATAGTGGAATCAATTTGTGGAGTTTCCTTCCAAAACAAGATAGTAGTGAAAAGAATTATTTCTTATCTTCAAAACCGATTGCCAGTTGTTCATTTTAAAGCCACAAAGCCAGGATATATTTACATTTTTAGTGATAGAAATTGGTGTCTTTTTCTTTTTTTCTTTGATGATGGATTTCAGGCTTTCACTTCTTTTTTCATCTAACCCGATCTTAAGCATTCTGGGACTGAAAGCTTCATTTAGATGTAGCGGCTAAGGAGGAGGAGGGTGCAGAGGCCGACAAATGCTGTTTTGCTGGTTGCTGATGAGAGAAGGAATTTGTGTGTGGGAAATAGTTTGCATGCAATTTAGCAGCTGGCTTGTGTGTTTCTTTCTTTCTTTTTTTCCTGTTTGCCCTTTTTTCTCCCCATCCTTCTCTTCCTCTGCTCGCTTCCCATCCTGCTTCTTTTCCTCATCTTTGTTAGTCTGGTTATGATAGATGAGTGTATTATAAAGCGGTGACTTGAAGCAAGGGGAAATCAATGCTCATTCCTCAGAGGTGTGTGTATGTGTGTGTGCTTTCCAGCTGGCTGTTTGTTAAGAGGTTAGAAGCTGGATACATTCATTGTTTTGGGAGCCAGGGGCTGCAGCTGAGCTCCTCTGTCTTGATCTGCTTTCCTTTGACTCAGCAAACACACTCTGGCCAGACAAAAACACACACACACACACATGCACTCAAAGAAAGCACGCACCCACCCACTAAAACGCTCACGCACTAGCAGATCTAGGGAGACCGGCCCACACGTACAGCACAGACGTTACACAATCCAGCAGAGAGTAAAGTCTCACCTGGATTGCTGCCTGATTGCCCATCCATTACTTCTTTTGTCCCAGTATCTTGACTCTTGTTTGAGTTACAAGGTTTGTTTAAGGTCCTTTAGAGACTCTGAGCTGGACATGAACCCATAAATAGTGCTGACATGAGAAAACTTTGTTTCTAAGACCGTAGTAAAACTTCATCCCTTCTGAAATGAGCAGCTGCACAAAGTGTCGGGACAACAGATGCAAACTCCTTACGGCTTTTGAAAAAGTCATAATGGTGGGACCAACCATTCACAGATAGCTGATTTCTAATGGCTGAATCTGCAACGGTGTGTTTGTGATCACCTCAAGCAAAATAAATGGTCTAGTGAGGTATGTTGAGTTTGAAGCCAGAGTCATCAGTGTCACGAAGGTGGCTCTTACGCAGTTAGATCTCCATGGTAACTTATGCCGAACACATAACCTGGCTGACGCTTTCATTTACAGCATGCTTTAAATTAATATAGATTCTGTGCTGATTAATATGTTTTTAAGCAATTGTGCAATCTGTTAACCAATATGTTATAAATGCCACTAAAGGAAGCACAGCTGTAAAGTTACAGCAGAGCAAAGAGCACAACAGTCACAGTAATTTATATGCACTCGGTGGTTGATGCTGAAAATGCAAAAATATGTTTTTATGCTTGCTTTTAATCTGCTGCTGGGTCTTTTTTTTTCTACTGAGCACACATTAAAAAACTGATCAGTCTATTTGTAAGACAGTGTCAGACCTCATGTATCAAGTTTAAAGTTTCAGAGCGCTAATGTGCAGCTGTCACGGCAGCACCGAGCAGTAAAATAATGATTTTGTGCAGCGTCGCCCTCTCACTGCGTTGCCTTTTTCAATATATATGTATATATATATATATGTATATATATATATATATATGAGATCTTTATCACCCATGTCTCTGGTTACAGTAGGGAGCACTTAGTCGATCCATTTTGTGTGGAAGAAGAGTGAAATGACACGTCAAACGCCCCCTTTATGTGAGCCTGACGCTGAAAGCCTGCGCTAAAAGAGAGAGTTGATAGCCACCATTGTGTAATCTGTTATCTCTGACTGGGGTTTTTTGTTTTGTCAAGCCAGCTATTGCAAAGAAAGCCCAGCTGTGTTGAACTTGCTTTGTAGTACACCCCACCGAACAGCAGATGAGTGAGGCTGTTGTGCTCCCAGTTAGACTGCGTTCCTGAGATGACCATATTAAAGATAACCACTCTCACTGACATCAGTCGGAGACAAGATTACAAAAAATCTGTGGGAGGATCTCACATCTTTACAAGGATTGCTTAGTACATCAGTAATACATCAGTATTTCACACTTTTCTATGTTTAGCATTAGCATCTAGCAATGTAACTGTTTATGGCTGAGAATAGAGAAAAGCTTCCCTTTGACTGATTATCAAAGTAGATATGTGGCAGCAACTCCAGTCTCAGACATTCACTGGTTTCAATTTCATTTCAGTCTTGGAAGAAAGGTATTGCAGACGTTTAAAACCTGTGAGTTATCTGAGACATAAAGTCTTAATTAAAGGCTTCACTGTGCTTTAAATGAAATACTTGTTTGATTGCCTAAATGCCTTCTGTCATTTGTCATGACTACAAATGCAGTTTGTATGAACACAGAGGAAAGGCTGCATGAAAAGCGCCTTGAGGCGACTGTTGTTGTGATTTGGCGCTATATAAATAAAATTGAATTGAATTGAATAGAATGAAAAGGACACACAGCCAACCTGCTATTTCTACTGTTTAGAAAGGTCAAAATATCAAGGTAACATGATTCATTGATTTCTGAGTTTTCCCACCTCGTGACTGTTGTTACTTTTCTTGTTCACATAATTACAATTTTCCTGTGAAGTTAATGATCAAATTGTTTGACTTGGCTCAGATTTTTACAGCAGACATCCTTCCTCATGCAACCCTCCAAATTGAGACTGCACTAGCAGTGAGAGAACACTAAGTGGTGACCCCCGTTCATGAGGTTGGGGTTGTGTTTTGCTAACATTCACCTCACAAGCAAAAGGTCACGGGTTCACACGCTAGCGTGCAACCCCTGCTGGTTCCGAGCCTGGATAAATGGGAGGGTTGTGTCTGGTGTAAAAATCTGTGCTAAGCCAAATATGCACACCAATCTGCTGAGAGCAACTCTTTCATTGACCTGCAGCTAACGATCACCTCATTTTTGTGAAACCTAAATATCAAGGGTCACAGCTGCCAAACTCAAACTCAGAGAAAGAAAACTGTTAGGGCAAATAAAACAGTTACCTAGGCAGTACTGATGTTCTAGTGTATAGGGTTTCATTTTCCACAGAATTATATTGCAGCTCTAACTTGTAGATGATGTATGTAAAAAAAATCTTTGACAAATTCTACTATAATCTGGCTTTCGTGTTCACAGCGGATAAATTTAAGACTGTATAGAAAATAATGCTAAACAGCGAATGTCTGGAACTGTGTTGTAGTTAAAAACTAAGCCTTTACATCCAACCATTTATCTTTTTTCGTAACATCTTATCCAACTTAGGATCACAGGGGGATGCTGGACTTTATCCCAGGTACACAGGGTGAAAGGTGGGATATTCCTTAGACAAGTCTCCAGTTCTCACATCCAGAACCATTGCCAAGTTAGAACCATCAATTAACCTAACAAGCATGCATTCAGACTGTGGGAGGAAACCCAGATGATAGGCTGGGGCTCCACACAGAAAGGACCCAATAGGAGCTTCAAACTCAGAAACTAAAAACTGCACCGCCGTGCTGCCCCACTGCATTTGAAATGATTCAGGAAGATGTAAAACAGGCCTTTCACTTGTGGAAAAGAACTCACCGAATCTAACAGATTTTAGAGTAGAAAATCACCTCCATATATCCTGTTAGCACTGAGGTGGAGATAGACAGTTTCATTCTTTCTTTCATTTCCCTCTCCATTCACTTTCATTGCTCAGTAAAACAGCTTTGAAACTAACACGTATACAAACCGAGTCCCAAAATGTGTTTGTGGCTCTCCCGTGTCCCTCTTAAACCAAGCTCTGTTTCCTACTTTACCTTTTGCTGCACTTGTTTTAAAACAGGCAAAATGTAAAACTGCGAACAAGCTAAAACGTCTCAAAAACATGACACAGCAGCTGTTGTGTTATATCAAACAAAATGGAACAAGCAGCAGTAGAAAAACTGGCATTGCATTTTTCTGTGCAGACTAAAAGAAATCTGTGCTCCCTACTGACAGACTTTGAAGAAGGAAACCACTGCTGATAGTGTGGCAAAGAAAGCTGTTTAGGGCTTCTGGCGTGCAGCCCAAAACCTATAATTTTAAGTAGGGACGTGTGCGGTTATTGATCGGGGAATAAACGTGTTGAAGAGTGTCTGAGCTGTCGGCAGGTCATGAAGAGTGATGGCAGCGTTGGGATGAGAGTTTCCTTCAGAGTCTACGGCCCATAATTTCAAACTACCTTCTGTGTACTCCCATAATTCCCATAAATATAGCCTTTAATCATATCACTATATATATCTATAGGCTCTTTATAGTTATGATTGCTGGCAGTCTCCAGCAGTAGAAATGAGTGAGCAGAAAAGTCACAGTATGACAATGGAGTGGAATAATGATAATACATAAAGACAGGATGTGACTTCATTTTCTGTAACGATAATGCCAAATAATGCTGCACTGTACAGCATTTTATTTTATTTAAAAAACAAACAAACAAACAAATATTTAAAAAGTATAAAGTGATATTTGCTCTGATGCATTTTGGTGTTTGGTACATAACCTACAATTACTTTGTAAGGTGATACTAATAATACAGTGCTAACCAATGCTAATTACAGAATGCTGACGCATGTGTGACCACCTTTTGTCCCTTCCTTTTATAATAAAAGCCCTTATCATATACCCCGTATGGGTGAACTTGACAGAAAAGTGACATTTTTTGCTTTTTTAATAAACTAGCACATGCCCATACCACAGTATTGTTTGGTATGTGGTTTAAGCCTATTTGGTGGTGGTCACTAGGCAACATCATAAGATATCATACATAACTGAAGTTTTGTTGATACAATTAAAATGTCATTCATGCCATAAAATTGCATAAATTATGTTATATATGTATTATAATTTTAGTGTCCATAAAAGCTACTAATGGGCCAATTTAAGTGATGGTACGTGGTTGCTAGGCATCATATGATGTCACGATATGGGATGTCAAGTTTGTTTTTTTTTTCAGGCCAAAACTCTCTAGATGGGGGTTAAAAACGTGCACATTTAATTTTACATGTAATATTAATTCAGTTATGAAGAATAGGTGTATATAAATGTTTCTGCATTATTTTTTATCCCATCACTCTAAAAGGTATTAAGACTAAATCCATTCCTATAATTAGGAAGCTATTGGAACCAATGAAAGTATGTCTTAAGTAGTCTGAAGCGCTTGTGTTGAAGGCACCTGTAGTTCTTTTTAGGTTCTTGAAGAAGACCTCTTATCTGAAAGGTGCTCTTATCTCCAGTTCTAAAAGCTCCTGGAGAGTCCCAGGTGTTTAAAAACTAGTTAAAGACTGGTTTTTTTTTTTAGCACTTCTCCTTCTTTAGGTCCTTTTTGACCATTTAAACTGACTGGATTGCAGAGGCTGAAGGTGAAGGTTGTGATCCCAGTAATAGGTTTTGGAACAAATGTGAGTGTGTCTGTTGCAAGTAACCTTGATAATGTGCATGTCTATTGCAGGTCTGGATGACTGCTTGCAGCAGTATGTGTGTGTCTTTGAGCGCGGAGGTGTTTGTGGGGAGCGGCTGCTGAGGATTAGCCACGCCGAACTTGAGGAGCTGGGAGTCTCTCGCATCGGACACCAGGAGCTCATTCTGGAGGCCGTCGACTTGCTCTGTGCACTGGTGAGTTTGTGTGTTCTGTTTTGTGCTTCACTGTAGTGCTGAGCTCTCATTAGCAGTCTCCACAGCTGCAGCTTTAATGTATGCCACTGCAAGTAATGTGTTAGTGTCCTCCATTAAACCCTAGCATTTCCTAATTGTCCCTATCTCAAAGTAAAAACAAATAGCCTCGTTTTGAACATTCGGAGTTCAAAATTAATGCCATGAATACTTCTTTGGCTTGAGAAACGTGAATTCATGTTTATTACAAAAATTCATTCAAGGTTAGCAACCTCCTTTTTTAAGGAATATCTGGCAGAACATCAACATCAGGTGTACAAAGGAAGCAACACTGAAACTAAGATGACAATATATGAATGATAAAAAATAAGTTACAAATAAGTCATTCAAATGAGGACAGCAAAAATGAGGTCAAATTAAGATGATTAGTATATCCACTGTTTTTAGATATAAGATTATAAAGATAGATGATCTCACTGAAACCAGTTTGCAAAGATATTAGGAAGAGCACAGCTTAAAAAGAGGAAAAATACCTTCCTCAAATACAAAAACAGTAAACTGAGCATAGTGTTAGTTTAGTCAGGCCATTAAGTTATCCAAGTCATCTCAGCGCCAGCCCACTGATACCCTTCTACACATCCAATTGATGGGTGTGGCTATTTTAGCTGCTTTAGTCTTCAGCCTGCCCTCCACTCCGTATCTGACTGAATCTGTGCTATATGTGTTGTCATTAATCTCTGCTCTGTGCTATGTGCGGTTCTTCCTGCTGCGCTCCCTGCTTCTGACTTTCCATGTATGCACATTAAAGGGTAGATCCATACTGTGAAACAGAATTTAACGCAGAGCAAAACAACAGTCTTTTTGTAGTACTCTCGACTGAACTGAACTGAACTTGTCATCCTTCTCTGTGCAGTGCTTTTGTCTTCACTGCGTTGTGTGCTGTTTGCTCCACATCTCTGACATCTCCAGTCAATAAATCTGAATTAAAGTTCATACAAACAGATTTTAACATGAGGCCAGAGCAGATGATGAAAATGCCTTCCAGCAGCCTGGTCACATATTCATTCAGACAATTATTCCAAAAAAGAAAAGAAATTTCAGGAAAACTAGATAAATGTCACGATAATCATCATCATCACCCACTCAGACTGCATTCTCTGAATAATTCCAACAACCATTTTAGTCATTGTGAGTCATTCATATCCATCATTTTAGTATCCTCCATCGTGGAAGACAATAAAAAACAAAATGGAGCTTATTTTTTTACAGTAAAATTCACCAGTATGCAGTAGAATCTTAATAAAAGCTGGCAAACCTGCTGACAAATAATTTGTATTCATGAAGGCTGTTTGTATTTATATCTGTGTTTACATCTAGAACTCAGGGCTGGAGACAGAGAGCGTCAGGACTCTGGCTCACAAGCTCGGTGCCTCGGCCAAGAACCTGCAGAACTTCATTTCCGGCCGCCGCCGGAGCAGCCAATCAGAGAGCAGGAGCTCGCGGCGCCTCCCCAATGATCTGCTGACCTCTGTGGTCGACCTCATCACCGCCGCCAAGAGCCTGCTGGCCTGGCTGGACAGGTGAATATACTCTCTAAATTTGTCTTTGCACACAGACGTGGTGTTTTTATCCAAAGGAGAGATGATGCAGGTTGGTGCTTTAGCTGTACAAACAGATTTTATGATTTACCCTTTGTGGTGTGCCATCATGGCACATAGGGTATATGCTCGAAATCTGAGGATTTCCATGCTTGCAGACTGTTTGTGTTATTCAACGATTCACTTGTATGACAGCAGACCTAGTCATGCGAGAGATAAAAATGTGAACTACGTCAAACTTCAGATTTTAGCCAAGCCATGCAGCTCCTTGAAACCTAAATCAAATCAATATTTGTCTTTGCAACAAGACCAATTCTCCTCGGTCTCCTTGGCAGGTGATGTTTTTCTGAGACTCTTCTGTGAGTTTAGGCTGTCTCAGTGTCTTCTGTCTGATCCTCAACATCATGGAGCCTGATCCCAGACTCTGTGATGTTGAGATCAGGGCCAGACCACCTGTTGCAAGACTCAAGTGATCAGACACCACCCTGCTGCTACTGTCTTGGTTTGGATTTGTTTATTAGTACAAAAATAGATAGAAAACTCTGCCTCAGTACGAGCCTCTGTCATAATAAAGGCTGTTCAAATTAGGATTGTTCAATATGTCATGACGAAAAAATTAACAGTGTTTATATAGAGCGATTAACACCACATGCTACAGGCAGTTATACTGTGCAATGCTTTTAATTAGGGCCCTCGATGAACATAACTCAATGAATTTGTCTATTACATTTATTAAAACGGGACCCAAAGATCTCAAAAGGCTTTGCAGTGATATTTTTATGAGATGACATATTGTACTGACTTAAGTTAAGAAAGTCAATAAGCCTTCAGTGTTCAGTCACTAGATTCAGCTTTTGTTCTACAATATTTGCTCAGATGACTTTGAAATAAATGTCAAAATAACAACATTAAACTAGGACTTTTTACAGTGTAGGCAGAATTGGGTGCTCTGACTGGGGTCTCCAAAGATTTCTGCAGATGCATTTGTATTAAAACAAAATAAAACACTGATTAAAATACAAGAGAACGCAATGATTCAAAATAGATGAAAACTTGGAAAAATGCAAGAAATGTTATATAATTAAATCACATATGATTAAAAAAAGTACCTCTGGGGTCTGTAGGTAGGGTTAATATAAATAAATGAACAAAAAAATAATCTGCAGCAATTTATGAGTGTTCATAAATTATTTAATCATTTTTATAGCAGTTTCACATTACAGTGCACCAGTTATGCATATAACCCCGAGGCAGGCTGGAAAACTATACTAGGAATGACTTGCCCACCATTACTCCTGCATCTCAAAAAGAACGAATATCATGAGAGATTTAATTTTTAATCTTTTTTGTTTGTAAATTAACTCACAAATGTAAACTTAAATATTAACTCGTCCATGACATGTAAAGTGAAATATTTGCACTGTGTTTGTACTATACTGTATGAAAGGAATCTAGTATCTCAGATTATTCAAATATTTCTCGTCATTTTTGAGTGAATATAAATACTGTGTATCTTGGTCTGGGCAATAAAACAATAAAGATCATTATTGTGAAACAACTTTTACTTGATAGAAATATAAGATGGGATCAATGTAAAGTTGAAAGAACTGGTCCAATCCATGTTTTGACAGATTAAAAGTAAGGCCATTGATAATGAGAATAGCACCAAACCAGTCATGTGGTGGAAACGGAGTTATAACCATGTCATATTATGTTGACATAGAGCGTAGGAGGAGCAGCCTGCAGCAGCACATGCGCTAATGTTTGGGCTATTGAAGCTGTACACACAAGTATATTAGGAATGAATGAATGACAAAATTGTCAAGGTCTGCAGGACAAGCAGACCGAGTCTGATGTGGAGGACGCAAATGCAGATGGTTGGAGACCGAACAATCTTAACAAAAGGCAAGCTGTTTTTTTGGCTGATAATCCACGAACAAAATACTAAGCATTAAATACAAAAATGAAAAGAAAACTTCAAATTACATCAACTAAACTTGGCAAAATAGAAGGAGGTACAAGGAACCGGGAAACACTGGGAGCATGTGCTGACAATCCAACAAAGGACACAAGGAGACTGGCACAACAGGAGGGTGATTAGCGGAGAGGAGACAGCTGGGAAACACAGTTGGACCAAATTAGACATAATGAGACAGTGGAAGCAAAACTGAACATAAAAAAGGTGGGACGAGGGACTATCAAAATAAAACAGGAAGCACAAACATAGCGAGACTAAGACACACAGGTACCTCTGACAAAAGTTAAACAAACATGGGGACATGGCAGACTTAACATGGAATATACTAAAATAAAAAATACAGAGATGAGACTTAGGACAGGAGGGCAACACTAAGGGAGCTAGTAAACTTAAAGCAATCTAAACTAAACTAGAGATTCATAATACATTGGAAAAACAATATGGGAATGAGAATAACTCATAAGCAAAGTATAGGAACATAAAAACATTTCTCAAAGCTCAAAACAATGAAGACGTAACAAGATTCCAAACTCTAAACACAAAAACACCAGGTCAGAACTATGACAACAAAAAATGTTCATGAAAACCCGTTGTCAAACAAGAAATACCAACAGACACAGCCCGAGGCTCAAAAGATGAGGACATTGTTTGAAAAGAAGGGTCAGAGCCCTGTTGAGATATTTTGGGTCTTTAAAGGCCTTCAAAGAAGCAACATAGCAGACACTGCAAATGGTGTTGCAAACATGTTACCACAAAGACGGATACCAGCATGGCTCGTTTTTATCATCTTAAGCAGTGCCATATGCACAATGCAACACTTTACAGTCCAAGGCAGTTTCTCCAACACCATCCCTTGTGACAAAAAGTGAAGAGACTCTGACAACACGAATGCAACAGCCTACTTTGTTGTAAAAGACACGATGCCAGTAAGCACAATCGAACTTGTCAGATTTTAGCAGCTGATTAAAGTAATTGACCCCAGTTACAAAACTCCATGACCATAAAAGGTCATTGCTGAAAAGTCTGGCTGTTCACAGAGTGCCTTATCAAAGCATGGTAATGGAAAGTTGACTGGAAGAGAAAACTCTGGTAAGAAACAAATGTGTAATCAATAGGGATAGCTGCACCCTCAAGAGGACTGTTGAGAAAAGTGGATTCAAGAACTTTAGTCAGAGCATCAAGAGTTACCACGTGCACACGTCTTCAGGAAAAAAGCTAAAGCTGTCACCTTCTTAATTTCAAGCCAGTCTTGAATCAGAGAAAATAAAAGAAGCATCCTGGCATATGGAGAAAAAGAACTGGACTGTTGCTTAGTGGTCCAAAGTCCTTTTTCAGATGAAAATTAGTTTTCCTTCTCACTGGGAAACCGATGTCCTAGGGTCGGATGGAAGAGTGGAGAAACTCAGAATCCGAGTTTTTTTTAAACAAAGTGTGATGTTTCAGATGTCTCAGATCTGGTGTTCCATGTCATGTGCTGGTCTTGGTGGTGGTTGGTCCAAAGTCAATGCAGCCATTTGCTGACAACTTTAATGGAGATGCTGATTTCATTTTCTAGCAGGACTTAGCGTCCTCCCACATCCCAAATCTACTACAGAATGGTTTTCTGACCACGTTATCACTGAGCAGGATTTGCTAGCCAAGTCATCTGTCTTGGACTTCACACAGAATCCGTGGGTACTGTCAGGAGAAAGATGTGAAACACTCGACCCAAATTAGCTGAAGGCCACTTTTGAAGCAACATGGACTTTGAGAACACCTGTCAAAAGCTGATCCACTCCATGCCAAGCTAAAGTGATACAGAAATTCATGAAAACCTAACCAAGCGCTGAGTGTATAAATGATCATGCTTTTCATTTCAGTATTAAAAATCCTTTTTTACCCCTCAGTCATAAAAAAGCCGATTGGGGTATTGTTGTCATCCTGCTGGGTAGGCAACGTGGGAATTTGAAATTCATACCATAGGTGTACCTATGGTATGGTATCAAGGCTCAGGGGATACCACTGGCTGCCAGCAGTATTTTTAATAATAATTTTTCAAAAATTTCAGATAGTGGAGCTTAGATTTTCATGTCCTGTGAACCATGATCATCCATATTAAAAGTGATGATATTATAATATATTGAGATCCACTTGTGTAATCATAATCTGAAAGACAAAGAAGTGCATTTCAGTTTTTGTAATATGTGATATAACCTTAACTGAAAACTTAACTTGATGTCCATTTTTCCATATTTGGGGACCTTATGTACAAATCCAAAATATCAGTTAATTTAAAAGAAATGTTTAGGAAAACCTAAAATGGTGACTGCAGTAACAAATCCTCCCTCATGTCTCTGTTTTGTACAAGGAAAGCACCAATCTGCAAAACACAAGCTCCCTCCTGCAGATGTTGGTTGTTGACATCGTTTTTGTGAAATACGTTTTTTTTTTTTTTTGTAAAGGGATAATCTC
>VUQG01003797.1:12696-26555 GCA_015106755.1 Etia nguti
TCCCCCTTTTTTTTAAAAAATTTTTTTTTTTTTTTTTTGTAAAGGGATAATCTCAGACGTTTTTCTCTCTCACCATGCTTCTCTACTCGCTCTCTTCTCTTGTCTGTCACTTCATTTATTCATACTCGACACGATCTTCTGCGCACAGCACACACGTAAGCTACACAACAAAAGGTCTTTGACATCGGTTCTTGAAATGCCAGGCACCCACACCTGTCCTCAGGCCAGCTAGACCACAAAACAAACAATAATGCATAGAGCCTCAGACTCATAGAAACGCCCACGGCCTCGTAAAAACACACACTCGCAGACACACACCCACCTCGGCACGCACTGACATGCACTTATGCAAGTGCACACGCGGTCGCCCACGCAAAGTGATGCAATTGAAAATGGCAAAGCGACATTGAGATAGGGGTAGACTCAGCAGAGCTTTCTGTTCTTCAGTTGTGAGACACTGTACAACAACTCATTTTGTAAGATGTTTTTATCGTGCAGATTATACAAAAAAAGACAGAAAAACATTTTTCAGGTTTGTGAGGAAACACAAGTGATTTGAAATTGACGACATCAATATAATCCCACTAAAGCTTTATTTTGATGAAATAACATCTTATAAAATTGATCTTTACAGTCAGTAAGAAGAAATGTGTGAGCAGAACAAGATTATTTTGTTACTGAAGTCAGACTTGTTTGGTTACTGAAAGTAATGAATTCATTAGGGGATCCTAACAATGTGGAAAAGGTGAGCACGTTGGGCTAAAAGCTCTCCTGAATTTGTAATGGCAGGATGGCTTCATCTTATAAGGTACGCAACAGAAGCAAATTGGTTTAAAACGTGTTAAAAATGAACTTTCATCTCCTTCCGATTGCTGCTTATTAGACCTCTCGGGGACAGAGGAAAAGTGCAGCAGCGGTTCAGTGCTCAGTTTGTAAATGTGCTGCAGCTTCTCCCAAAATGCCTTAAAAAGACATTTTGCAACCTTTTCATGTATAAAATAATAGCGTGGGTAGAGTACACACAATCTTTTTGCTGCCCCTGATGACTCCATATATGTTTACTTTCCCCTTCCAGGCATAATTTTTACCTGACTTGATCGAATTTGGTTTCTTTTAAATGCACATTTGAAAGCTCCTCCCTATGAATTAATAACATGGCCCAGGAAACTGCATTTTAAATGTGAAATATTTTTCCTGATAGTTAAAAAAAAACAAACAAGCAAAAACAAAAAACCCGCATCAGTACGAGTGTTTGAAATGCATTTATTTATTTATTTTTTTACCAGTGTCGTGAATAAGGAGACTTAGAGGTATGGGGTGTGTTGCTGGGTTGGAGCTGTTAAATATATGCCAAATAATCTATATGCAGGTCATGTTTATAGTGTAACCAAAAATCCTATAAATTTATTATGATATAGGAGAGAATTTCAAATCACACGGATTGTCAGGCAAGGTCTGTCACATTTTTTTCTGTGATTTCATAGCAGATTTATGGCTCTTGAGTTCTGGGGGACAAACATGATGATGATGTTGCATGAAGTAGCATGCAGCAAAAAAAATAGCAAATAGTCATTAGCTTTGTGGATGGACAAGCAGTGGCATTTTAGGACAAATCACACTGCTCACCTCTGTGGCACACAGTCTTTGTGTCACACACAAAAATAGCAGTATGGCAGAGAGGGATGCTCAATTTCTGATTTAATATAGACTATATATCTGAAAAGGCCAGAAATCGCCTTTTATTTGAGTCATTAGTGTCACCTATAGGAGCGCCTTGCTACTGATGGGGTCTGTGACCTTACAACAGGCTCACAGTCAATTAATCACAAAGGGCAGAAGTGATTAACTTAAAAAAAAATAAGGTCAGTCACTTGCAAAAATCCCAGAAGCACTACATCCCATTACATAGGCTAATGCCTCTGTCACGCAGGCCTAGAAATGGTCAGTGACCTCTGAAAATCCACAGGTCACTAAGGAAAAATATGTGGTATCCAACCAGTTGGTGATCCTTGGCTGAAATATGCCTCAAAGAGGGTGCTGCACCAAAAACCTCCTCATCTGCATTGTGCTTCTCAGTTTCACTGCTTCACAGTTTTAGTACAGCACCAAAAACCTCTTTGCAATCATTTTCACATTTCGATATATGCGACACAGCAACCAATTGACAACCAATTAGGTAATACACATTCAGTGGAACTGAAGCCTAGTGGTTAAGGCACACTACAGTGAAAATTGGATGGCAGCCTCACTGTGACTAGGAAAATCTGGTGGTTGCATTGAATTTCTCTGCAATAGTTGCAGTGATCAGCTGGTTGCCCAGTTCTGTCAGTCAGATTGGCAGGGCTTCACAAGTTATTTCCATATGATTTCTAGATGAATTACAAACACGTTGCAAACAATCTCAGTCAGTTGAGTCGGTGAGCGCATCTCATCTGTGATGTGTCTCTTTGGAATAGGGGACTTGTTTCAGCTGGTTGGTTGCCATCTGGTTGTATTTTGGTTATAGTTCTATGTAAAAACAGGTCCCTAAACAGTGTCACTATGGAGAAATCTTTGAATATTCGGTCAAAACATATGATGTTCTGGCTAGACTCTGGAATGTAAGTAATAAATGGGAATTTCTGTGGATGTAGATGGAAACAGATTGCATGTAACTGCCAATTTGAACACATTCAGTTCCAGTTTACACTGATAGCAATCCTCATCCTCCCTTCACCCTCAACCGGTTGTGGCAGATCTACACACCTCTCTGAGCCTGTGTCTGTTGGAGGTTTCTTCCTGTTAAAAGGGAGTTTTTCCTTCCCACTGTTGCCAAGTGATTGCTCATAGGGGTTTTCTGATTGTTGGGGTTATTGTAGGGTCTTTATGTTGCAATATAAAGCGTCTTAAGGTGACTGTTGTTATTATTTGGCGCTATTAATAAAATTGAAGTGAATTGAAAATTGAGTTAAGCTAATTCCATCTAATTGCTGTCTTATCACAAGTACCAAATTCACTTTAAGGAGGGCAGCTAACTATGAATGGCTGGCTCCTGTCTTCGAAGTCGTCATTTCAAAGGCAACAAGATGGCAGTTTCAATCCATTGGTTAATTTTGGTTGTGTCACAGTCTCCAACCAGAGTACCACTCAAACACGGCCTGCATACTAAATATAATCATCCCTCCAAAAAGGTATTTTACTGAGTGCAAATAAAATGTGTTTTGTCTTTGGCACATTTTTGGATGAAATCATACAATCAGACAGATGCAATCAAACATTGATGGTCAAATGACAAATTCAAATACATAGAGGAAAGAAAGGGAAAAGTCTATCTGAAATGAAATGAAGACAGAAAAGAAAGTTACTCTTGTAGAAATATAAATGATAAGAGCATAAAATGCTTTGGGTGATATAAACAGGAGGAGATTCAGTCTGTCAAGCTATGGGCTATAGAGATGTCCATTTTAGTTCACCCTATATTTATTTCACTTTTGAAAGTTTGCCAAATTAGCTTCTAGCAGTTCTAGTTTGCAATGAATACAGATCCAGAAAACTATAACTGGATTATTTTCAAAACTGATGATTCTCAGGCATGTCCTGGAGTCAAAAGCACCATCCTTTTTTGTGTGTTTTTTTTGATTACTTACATTTATTTGCAGCTAGCTCTGAGGTCAGCATCCTTAGAAAGATCTATTTAAATTGAGTTTAAAAATGTCTATATCGTGTTAGTCTTTTGAGATATGATGGAGTTTGACTTTAAGAATAGTAAGTTTGGAATGTTGGACTACAAATAACGGTTGCACATTTTTATCTTTATCTGTACTACACATTAGCACCAAGTGTTTACAATGCAGCTATTAATGTATAGACAGTTGTTGTTGGATTTTCAAATATGAAAGAAAACTTAAAAACATTAGAATTCTCACGCAAATTCCTCAGAAGGACAAGGGGTGTCTTCATGTAAGATTTATGGATGTAATGCAAAATTATTTTGCCTCATTTATCTCTTTTTTTTTGTTTGTTTGTTTTTTGGACCTTCCGGGTTTTAGTAACCTCAAGGTACCCTACACTGTACCATCATCATAGACTCCAGTTGGGGTAAAAACTGTTGTTTGAGGACTGGGGCCTGGTGGTTAGCAAACAGTCTGCATAGCCTTAGGTCCTGCATATATATATAGCACTCAGCCTCAATACTGATGACCCAAATCACACACACCACAGATAAATCATACACTAGAGGCTGTGGCCGAATTTTAATCTGGGTCTTTAGAACAATGAAGGAAGTGTGCATCTTTCCATTCACTTCATTACATTGTATGTGCAACCCATATGTCATCAATGTGCACTAACTTATATAATACTGTACGCTCCTTGGATTTGTCCCTCTGTGTGTGTGGATGTGTGTGTGCTGTCATTAGCACCCCATTAGCCGCAGCATGCACCTTATCGTTAACACCTTCTCCCTACCTGAATAGTCCATTATGCTTCAATGTGACAAGAGGTTCATTTATAAACATTGTGTTGGCACAAAAAAGGGCTTTAGAGGCTCGTCTCTCACAGGAAAAAATAGGTTTTTATAAAAACAAACTTGATAGCAGAATGTGCACACTTTAGAGGAAACTCTGACTGAGCATACAGACATGTGGGAGACATTGGGATTTGACAATGCCAGTGGCAAAGTAGCTTAATGAATCCAAAGTGGCCTAATAGCTCTTCTCGCACAATTTATTTCAGTCATACTGAAACCAGATTAAAAATAGAAAGAACATCCATGTCTAAATTGTGCTTTTTTTGTTTGTTTATTTCTAAAATCTGAACTGAAATGAGAAATAGTCAGTATAAGGTGTGTGAATTGGTGCACTCAGAACAAGATGGCCTATTTACCTGGTTCACTAACGCACTTTCTGTCTTTTGTCCACTGGTGCTGTGTCCTCTTTCTTTAGAGGAAGTGCATTACTGTTGAGTCCCCTGAAACCTACCTGCAGTGGTTTGGATTGCATACTCGCAGCAGAAACATGTTCATATTCAAATAATGAACTCTTATTTTTACTGTTCTTTAACTTTTCTTTTATTATTGGGTATTTTTTGTTTAATGGCAGTAGTTAAGTATGAGGTTTGTGCATAGACTGCATCTAAATGACAGAGCTTCTGCAAAGTGAAACCAATGCAGGAGTGCTTTCATTCTGCATCATTCTTTAACAAAGGGTGACTCCTCTGGTTGCAACTCTTGTGAAATACAGCACATTTGTTCTGTAAATTAGGGTTTCATCTAGAGTGAAATAGATGAGAAAGCAGGGCATGTTTTACTATGAGACTGCAACGTCCCTCAGTTTTGGTCAGATATGCCACTTGATCGTCATGTCTAGTTTCAAACACCAAGATGGCAACTAATTTGTTATGTCCATCTAAAAAGCCAAGAGTATGTGTAGGCCAGTTCCTTGGGAATTGACAATGACAGTGGAGGGGTCTTCAGCTCTGCTTCAACAATCCACCCCCATGTGTTCTCCCAAGTTCTCTATCCAGCGTTCAGTCCAGACATCCATTTATGGTTTTCCAAACCAGTGTTTGTAATCCCTCTAAGCAAGCTAACCACAAACTGACTCTTTATGGCTCCAGTTTTCAACTTCTTAAAACATCTAACCGCTGCATCTTCCCTCACATGCACCACCAAAATTGATCTTTATGAATATAAATTAAACAAGTCTAGACTCCCAAAGCTCCTCTATATCACCATCGTTAACAGTGCATTACCCTTTCCTTCTGACAGTGGAAGTGAATTACATACAAGATAACATGATAGTAGTTGCATAAGCAATTCAGCTTTTTAAATATAGATTTAATAACTACTTATTTTTTTTAAATGCTATGAAGTGATGGAGCATTGGTGTTTGTCGTGCTGCACAAAGTCAGTAATTGCCAATTGGTAATGGGTTAATTGAGCCAAAAAACCAGACATTCTGTTTTGAGCTTCATAAATATGATACTTTGCCACTTTTCTCTGCTGCTTGTGCTGGCAAAAAGATTTGGTTTTAGATCTGGTGGATTTAATTACCAGCAAGCCTTCAAGCTGTACCACTATCTAACAAGCCAGGACACATACAAGCCTACTGGCTGCCAACAAGAAGAAAGGACTGGTGCTGATTTTGATTTGTTCAGTAACGAAGAGATGGAGACTGAGGCAGAGAAATGAGGACTGGCTTATTATTTGAAAACCACTCCAAGACAGATGGCAACATGTGGTTAGTATATCTTACCATTTCTGATATTTAACAAACAAAACAATCAATTCACCTTTGATGAATAATCAATAAAATGGAAAAGTTGTGAGTACAGTTGTGAGTACAGTTGTGTGCCTGTACCAAAGAAGAAGCTACAACATCACAATAAAACTCTCCTTTTTGCTCTTCTTTTTCCTTATTTGCGCCAAACAACACAACAAAAAGGAAAAACAACATACTCTTCTTACATATTTGTAATGTAGTAACTACTTTTCTTGTCCTAAAGTCAACAGGTATGTACAGAGTGGGGGCATGGGGTGGCACCAGCCCCGGGGTACTTTTTATTCCACTATATTTTAGATGTAAATATTGCACTTTGTATTCCACTTTACTTTGAAGCTTTAGTTAATTTTCAATTAGATCTTGTGTATATAAATAAATACAAGATTAACATGGGATTGAGTGTGTAAAATTTAGCACATTTTTGTGGGTCTCTTGCAATACTCGTGCCCCGCTCTACTATATTGATTCCATTTTAGTCCACTGTTAGGTGATGTCTTAATTTATTAGGATATTCAAGATTTGGCATTATAATTAGATGTAATTTTCATGAAATGAAAATGATAGAATAAACATATAAGTTAGTAAAAGTACATAAAAATGGCTCATTTTAGCCCATTGGTAGGTGGTTGCTATGAGATAAAGGTAAAGAACCCTCAGGGACATAAAATCTACCTGTGTGCCAGTTTTGGTTGTTCAGCTTCTGATTGTATAGGAGTTTGAGTTCAAACAAAGAGATATTTTGTGTATTATAGTAAGGCAAATGTATTGAAACCAAGTAAAGAATTATGTTTCAAAAAAATATAATGTATGCAATTCTACGATTCTTAAAAAGGGCCATTTTGAATAATAATCACTTTTAATTTTACATATTAAACATAACATTACATATATTTAAATTATAAAAACTGTTGTTGGTTTGCCACTTTGCAAAATATTTTTTCCAATAAAAAACAATTTCCCATCTCTTGTCTTGGTGCCAGTTTCATGTAACAGCATGTGCATTAGAGCACTCGGTTGCACATGAGCCTAAATAGTGCCCAGTGTTTTGTTTTTTTTTTTACACGTTTTTTTCCATTCCATTTATTTATAATCAAATATTCAGATTCAGTCATTCCCCTAAATTCTTCAATTATTCTTTTCCATTTAAATCCCATGTTAAGAAATATTGCAGTCTGCCAAACTCCAAAATAATTACTGTTTTACAGCAAAAACTTTAAAATTCCCCCCCTTATAGATGAAATTGTTAATTGATTAGTCAATTTAAAGACAACAAAGCCAAATTCTGAGGACTTTTTAATTCAATATACTAGTTGAAAACATCACTTTACGCTCTCGTAATTATAGATTTCATATTTACTGATGGTTAACAGACCAAACAACTTCCAGTTAAATTTTTTAAAAAGTGATAATAATTGAGTGATTAGTCAGTAATGAAAATAACTGCGATTAGCTGCAGCTTGAGTCTCACAGATTTTTGGTCGTGCTTTATGTTCACCGAGTGCACAGATTCACTTACCATTGTGTTTTAAAGCAACTCCCTCTCTCTCACTAATTAAAGGGATTCTCACATGTGTGTCTGTGTTTGAGTCTAGTTTGTGGCGTGTCTCCCTCCCCTCCCCGTAACAATGCTCCTGTCCATCTCCTCTGCACATCATCTAATGCTGCAGGAACATTATAAGACATACTGCTGTGTTATCTTTTCCCCCCAGGTCTCCCTTTGCTGCAGTGGCAGACTACTCAGTAACCCGAAATAATGTCATTCAGCTCTGCCTGGAGCTCACCACCATTGTACAGCAGGTGTGTGGAATTGTTTGTGTGTGTGTTTTGAAGGCTTATAGCTCTTATTCCCCGCCACTTGAAGTGTGTGGCAGAGGGTAGCTGCTGTGCCATATCCCCAAAGAGCGGTGTGTCTGTGTGGGTGTGATGCAGCAGCCTCAGCCTCTGCATCCTTGAGCGAGAGTCAATTCTTTGCTATTTATGTCCTTTACAGTCTGTCTTATGTACGACTGGTGTGTGTATATAAATAAAAGATAAGTGTGTCTGTTTGTGTGGGCGTGTTTTTATCTGTCAGTGGTAGGGGTACAGTAATGTGAGGCCTAGACGGTATATGCAGGTAGTGCAGCAGCGTGTGCAGCATGAGATGGTGAGTGTTTGCAAGACAGGATGTACTGCTTGCGCTACATTAAATTTCTCTCGTCCCGTAGGACTGTACGGTGTTTGAGACGGAGAACAAAATCCTTCATGTGGTGAGTCCTGCTTCCTCGGCCAGCTGTCGGTTATTTGCTTTGTGTTGATGGGCAGCATCCTGTTTTCTTTTTTTTTTCTCCACATCCCCCTCATAACCGCTGATAATACACACACACAAACACAGAAGCTTAAACTCCCTGCCAGAGACAATCAACAACATCACTTTTTTTTCTTTTATGGAGCTATAGCCTGGACTCTCAGCTTAGCCAAGTGTGAAGACTTGAAACAGTAGGAAACTGCTAGTGAATCTCTGTAAAATGTTCAAAAGCATATCAACATCACCTGACACAGTAACCTCCTGTGAGACTGTCGGGCACAGAATACTTACATAACAAAGTTCCTTTTTCCATATTTAAGACACTACTCTTAAAGGAGTGATTTAGGAGCTTTTAAAGTTAAAGCTCCTTTAGTCTTATGAAAATGGTCACGTTTAACTTTAAAAAACTCCATTGCCATAGAAAGCTTTGTCTGGGTTTTGATTGCTAAAATTTCATTTAAACCTACTGTTTAAGAGAAATTGCCCATTTTTAAACCTCTTTTTATATGTCTACTGCTCAATAAAACTAAGAGCACATCTGAACAACTTAAACTTTTGGTGTGAGTTTGAATCCATCCCTCAACTGGCTGATGGTTGTGGCTTCCAGAGACTGTTATTTCATTTTGTTCAGTGCATATCATTTTCATTTTTTTCCCATCAAGTTAGCGTGTGTTCCCATTTTGACTCCAGGAAGGGCTCCTACACAAATACATTTTAAGTGACTGATACCTAATTGATATCCAATGCTTTATACTCTAAGACTTTAGTTAATGAAGCATAACTTGTGAACTAATCCAGGCAGACAACTGACAAAACATATTTAAAAACACCTAAATCTTCGCATTTTGATTTGTATGTTCCTCCTCACATTTCAAAAACTGCCTTTCCAATCTACTTCAAACTTTTGGGGTATGTTTTAAGGACATGAATTGGTGCAATGTTAAATCTGAGGATGGTTGGACTAGTGGTGCTCTTATTTTAGCTAAACATAATTATGTTACCAGAATTTGTCCTGCAGTGGCGCATCCCTGCTCCACTCTGTATGTAGAGGGAGGGGCACAGATACACATATTTTGGTGAAGATATTTATTGACATTCAGTCATTTATTGACATTCAGTCATTTTATCCAAATTTTAACCATCACAGCTAAGTGCTTAACCTTTTACCGACTCTCATTTAAACCTAATTCTAAATTTGATAGTAAAACCAAGCCTCAAACAGGTCCTGTGCTATTGCATAATTCTATGTTAAATAATCTTAACTAATAGTTCTTACAAGAATCTTAATACAATGTATTACCCAACATGTAAAATAATGTAAAACGGAAGATGTAACATGAGCTATGGAAGTGACTAAAATAGCAACAACAAAAAAGTGATGGGAGAAAAAAATCTCCTTTTTATGTTTAATTTAAATAAATTTGATGTTTTGTTATTTAAAGTTGATTCGTATGTTTCCGAAGTACAGTTTGTTGTATTTTTATGGGAAGAACAAGGCTTAGATGAGCTTTAGTTCAGTCAAGCTGCCAGCTACCTCCTGGCTTCAGCTTCATCCTTAATGCTGCATTTACACGACTCTGGCAGAATGAAAATAACACTGTTCTGACTCAAGTCCAACTGTAAATATACTGTGAGCTTTGGAATCACATAATTAGAAAAATTTAAATGATCTACTCTTTCTGAATCTAATACTTTGAATGAGCTCAACTGATTGTTTTGATGTTGATACTGAATTTAACTACAGTATTAGAGATTTGCAGTCAGTTCTCATTATGATATGACTGAAATTCTGAAATTCCTTATATTTTGAGTTAAGATGTTAACAATCTTCTTTTCAAACTCTAAACACGGATACACACATTAGCTACATTTATAGGTGCTTATTCATGCAGTTATTATACAGCTATTATACACACACCACACCTAGATGGATTGGGGCCAACTCACGGTTCAGTATCCTGCCCATGTAGTGGAGAAGTTCGGGATCAATCCACCGACCGTTTGATTGGTAAACAACCCATTCTACCACCTGAGCCAAAGTCAGCTGTATGCTCACTGAGTACAAACGAGAGTACGGCGACAGATGTTGCCTGATCTGATGAGTCTTGAGTTATGCTGCAGCATTCAAATGTTAGGGTCATAATCAAAGCATGGATTCATTCTGTCTTGTATCAGTGGTTCAGACTGGTGATGGTAGTGTAATGGTTTGTGAGGACATTCTGGTCTCTGCAGAATGTTTCCAGCGCCTTGAAGAATCACTGCCAATGAGAATCATGTAATTCTCCTACTGTTCAAGTTTTACTGCTTGATTACAAAATTAATTTCTTGTATCTTTCTTTGCAGTTGCTGTTGGGTATACTTGTCCCACCTTGGGCTTTGGTATATAAAATTTTGTTTGCCTTGCTCAGACGGTTAAAAATTACATTACTTATATTTGAAAATGTTAGCAGCATTTAGTATCTGCAAAGCAGCCCAATTACTGTAGATCACCATGTCCCAAGATTGGATGGCAGCTAAAGTTTAATTGACCCCTTTCACAGCACACTTCTGATTTGTCAAACTCTGCTTCACTAATTGCTGGAACGGAGCCATTGTTAATGCTATTAGTTTCACCCGGGCTTTCCCTGTTATGACAAATTGACATGTCTGCTGTGAGGAAGACCGATGAGTCTGATTCATTTAGACATAATCAAGAGTACTCTGCTGCCAGCATGGCTGCCCTCAGTTAGATTAATTCAGCAAAATGACACACAAAGTATAAGATGAACACTCTTTTTTTACAGAGCAGATTCTTAGGGAGTGAAAATCCATAATATGATGCCTACCAAGAGTTCACCGTCTGTGGTGTCTTTTATAAATCTTCATGAAAATGTTTGGGAGCCTCTGCCAGATATTATCCAAAAACATCCGCTCAGCACTTTTTATTCCAGCTACTTTCTTTTTTTAGGGAAATCATGTCTGAAACTATTGACAACATTTTGAATGGAGTCTCATTGTGTCTGCCAGGAAAAAAATGTTGCTCTTAAAGTTTGTTAAGACGCAATTTTTCAGTGTCGTGGGCACCAAAATAATCCCCATTATATTTGGTTGGAGACAATTATTTCACAGATATCTGGAAAGTAAAGCCAAAGGTATCTTTGTGATTAATGTGAACCAACCTCGTAGTGGCTCTTTGCCCAAAATCAAACCTTAATCAGGTTCAAAATCAGAAGGCCACTGGAACACTGCAGGGATGTATTGCACACGGGTAAAATAAATAAGTCTTTTTTTTTAAAGGTTTACTTATCTTCTGCAAGCAGGCAAACACACGAACAAAGACATCATGGCTCTTGGTCTTTTTCTGCCTGCCTTGCTCAAAGTTTTGTCCAATTTTCACAAAACAAAAAGAAAATAAACTAAATAACGTAAATAAATAAATAGCAAAAGAAAATACGTATGAAATAAAAGCCAACACCATTTAAAATGCTTCGGCAGCAAATCATTTTCACTTGGTTTAGAGCAGATTTGCAAAAAAATCCACCTGTTTCCTTTCCTGAGTAAAGTTGCAATAGAAAAAGCAACAGCAGGAGAAGCCTCTGAGGCACAAGGCTAAAAGGTTTCTTAGAAATATAGTCTAATTTTGACAGCTGCAAGACATGGCTTGTTCTTTGTTGTCTAAATAAAAGCCCTGTTTGTCCCTGTTTTATCCTCCTTTTCTGTAGTGTAAGACTCTGTCGGAGGTGTGCGAGCACATTGTGTGTGTGTCATCGGACCCGCTGGTTTCACAGTCGGCCCACCTCGAGCTGGTTCACCTCACCAACATCAAACCCTCTGAAGGCCTGGTAATCACTCTGTTTGTCTGGCTGGGTTTAACAGCCCAAGATCCACCCTTATGTTTATTCATTTAATGTGTGAATCTTATTGTGTGAAATCATACTGTTTCTGGCCTTTGTAGGCTCAGATAAAGAAGAAATACATGCATTTATAATTTTATCTATTTGTTTTTGTTTTTGTAGAAATAACATACACTGTAAAACATGATTTTGTGTTGAATTTTTGAAAAAAAAAAAGCAACAACTATGAACTACTCAAACTGTTAATTGATTTGATATAACAAATATGCTTGCATACATGACAGACCTTCCATCACACTTGAGAGTAAAGAGCCACAAATGAGTAATTTCTTGTTCAATAATTAAACAAGCCATTTTATGGTTTTGGATTCAGTTGAAACTAAACTTGTTCCACCTGCTTGAAATACAACGCTGAGTTTTTCATTTTTTGCTATAATATTTTTACATGTTTCTATGATATAGTGAAGAATCATAAGCATTTCATCAGTTTCCAAACTACGTTTCAATTCACCATACTGAAAACCTTCCTAAAGATCATCTTCCAGTGATCCAGGGGCAATTTGGGAATGATCTGTGCATTTTCCATCACAGTGGCTTCATGAAATTAACATTTTGGACCAACTAGAAAATTTTATGGATCCTAATTCAATCAAAAATCTACGGTTTGTCCTTAAAAAGTGAGCGTACAGGCTGAAGCCCAGAAGCTGTGATCAACTTGGGGCACTGATCAGGCTGGAATAGCTCGCCATCAATCAGGATTTAGTCCAGAAGCTAATATCCAGTATGTCACAGAGCACTGCAGAGATAGTTATGAAGAAGAGTCATCTCTGTAAATACTGGCTTTTTGTGTATGTTTGGTTTATTTGCAAATAAAAGTCTTTAACGCATGAACTTTGAACTGAATGCGTATGATCTGCACTATATCGTAAAAAAAATATAAAACAAACAATTTAATAGAAACACAAAAAAGTGGTAGTCCAGCCTAAAAGTAATAAATGCATGAACTAATTTTTCAGCATCACTCTGAGACAGGATATTTCTAATTTTAGAGATGTTGCGCAGATGGAAGAAAGCAGTCTTACATATTTGTTTAATATGTGCATTGAAGGACATATCCTGGTCAAAAATGACTCCAAGGTTCCTCACAGTGTTACTGGAGGCCAAGGTAATGCCATCCAGAGTAAGAATCTGGTTAGATACCATATTTCTAAGATTTTCAGGGCCGAATACAATAACCTCAGTTTTATCTGAATTAAGAAGCAGAAAGTTAGCGGCCATCCAGGTCTTTATGTCTTTAAGACATTCCTGCAGTTTAACTAATTGGTGTGTGTTATCTGGCTTCATGGACAGATAGAGTTGGGTGTCATCTGCATAGCAGTGAAAATGTATACTATGTCTTCTAATGATACTGCCTAAGGGAAGCATGTATAATGTAAACAGAATTGGTCCTAGCACTGAACCCTGTGGAACTCCATAATTGAG
>VUQG01003799.1:0-12794 GCA_015106755.1 Etia nguti
ACCTCTAAAATAAAAAAAAAAAAATAAAAATTTTTAAAAAATAGAAAAAAAAAAAAAAAAAAAAAAGACTGCCAGCCATGTCTGAATTTTCTTGGACAAAAGGATGATGTTGTAGGCACGACTACACTGATTTTCTCTCCATCCAGGACGATCTTTAATCCGAGCACAATCTGTATAAACTGAACGTGTTTATTTTCACTGATGACAAAAGAAAGAAGAGCCCATATAGAGTAAATAACAAATGTTTCAGTGCTATGGCAGCCTTTTTCATCCTTGTTTCTTCTTTGCTGTAATACTTTAGCAGCGTGTAGCACAAGGTGTAAGGTTCGATTCTATATACTCTCCTTTGTCACTGCATGGGACACGGTAACCGCCTTTTACATTTTAGATTTTGGAAGTCTCATTACAAACTGATGAGTGGATCCTTTAAGTCTGGCGGGTTGTTTAGTACCTCACAGAGCACCAGCTCAAACCAAGGCTGGATACAATCAATTCCACAGTCATATTTTTGTCACATTTCACAGTGAAAGAAGAAGGCATCCAAACATTCTGTGTGTGAAAACCACACAGGCAATATAACGCACAGACAACTTGTCAAACCTATGAAAAATGTGCAAGTGAGTCATTTTCAGTGCAGTAAATATAAAGAGAGTTATAAGGAATAAGTCTCATCTAAATCACGAGCACAGCTTTTGGAATAAATAAATAAATTTAAAATCTATATCTAATCTAATCTACTTCATGTTTTTAGTGATCATTGGGGTTGCTACTGCCATCTGCACTTGTCAAGTTGTCAGACACGTCAAGAATAAGTGGGCTGTTCCCTTCATGTGTCTAGTTAAAATGACTGACAGGTTTGAAAGAATGGGAATGCTAATACTTCTATAAAAATAAATGTTTATCTGTTATTTCCTGTTATTTGCAGAGGCACATTTAACCTTTTTGTGTATTTTTGCATATTTTCTGGAATCCATTCAACCTGCAGCATCAATGAAACGCTGAGAAACAAGCTCCACCTGTGCCAACAGCAGTGACATGAGCCAGAGGTGTGTGTTAGCTGGGTTTAAGTTTGCACAACATTAACAAAATTGGTTCCTGTCCCTGCTGCACATGCTCAGCTGGCTCTCCCAATCTCTATTAATGGGAGTGTTTATGAGGCCAGCAAACTTTAATGGCCAGCATCTTGTTCTCATTTGTCTCCAGTATGGGGGGCAAATTCCTCAAAATATTAATGTTTATTCCAGCTTTCTGAATTAAACTTCAAGTACTTCAAACCACTGAGAGATGTTGTAAACCCCAAATTAAAAAACAAACAAAACATGCTTATAATATTGCTAAGCAACAAAGAGAGGCTATGTGTGCTTCGTAAAGAGGTAAGATATAAACAAGTAGGAGGGTACAAAGTTTTTTTCTAGTCTTCTTGCAATAGGTTTCTAAAACTCCAATGAAAACAGTCAAATTAAAAAGTGCTAATAAATCCATCCATCCATTCTCTTCTGTTTATTGTTATTAAAGCTGCAGGCGAAGGGCTCGAGCCTATCCCAGCTACCATAGTCCGAGAAGCAGGATACACCCCAGACAGGTCACCAGCCTGACGCAGGGCTAACACAATAATAAATCTATTTAAAATAATATTCAGAATAGAACTGTGGGTGGTTATTAAAGCTTAGTTTTTAATGTAGTCCACAAAGGTTTCCAGTTTTTCTCAAATTTATCAGAAAAGATAAATAGATGCTTACCTGGCTCGTCCAATTCAGGAGAATCAATCTCTGTGCCAACAAACTGACAAATTCTGTTATTTTAAGCTTAGTTACAGACAGATTTCTGTTGTTCTGCTCTACAACACCAAATATGGCTATAAGTGGATCTGGTTCAATAGTCATTTCAAAAATGTCCTGATGGTATTTTAAAGACTTAACTCCAATACACAGGCAGCTTAGTAACCCAAAAAAACCCCAAAAGAGTGTTAAAGCTTTTCATAGGATGTGCAAATTTAAGAGAAAACACAAAGACTTGTTTAGCATTAGACACTCACCAGTCACTTGATTAAGTACACCTGTTCAACTCTTTGTTAATGCAAAAATCTGAGGAGCCAATCGCATGGCAGCAACTCTGTGCATTGAGGCATGTAGACATGGTCAAAATGACCCGCTGAAGTTCAACCCGAGCATCAGAATGGGAAAGAAAGCTGATTTTAAGTGACTCAAAATGTGGCGTGGTTGCTGTTGCCAGACAGGTCAGAAAGTGCTGATCTACTGGGATTTTCCCAACATTCCCAGCCATCTCTGGGGTTTACAGAGAATTGTCTAAAAAAGAGGAAGTGAGCAGCAGTTCTCTGGGCATAAATGCTTTGTTGATGCCAGAAGTCAAAGAAGAATGGCTTTTAAGAACATGACAATGAGTTCAATGTACACCACAGTCACCAGATCTCAGTTGAATGGGAATGGGAAATTCACATCATGGATGTACCCCCAACAAATATGCAGCAACTCTGTGCGGCTATCATGTGAATATCATGTGACCAAAATCTCTCAGGAATGTTTTCAGCACATTGTTGAATCTGTTCCACAAAGAATTAAGATAGGTTTGAAGGAATGCTAATGACTATACTGAAATAAACTTCTAACGCTGAGGATTTCTATTTTATTCTGTGTTATTGAGCTCAAAATTATAAATATGCGTGCATACAATATTGGTGATTTTTCTTGAAAACAAACTTGTATCTAACTTAAAATACATCCCCAATGTTAACACATCACACAGACATACACACTGTGACACGAACGACCCACATGTACACACTGTTAGTTACTCGCTGTGTTATATATGCAGCTTTTCAAGATTGCTCTGTACAATTTTTCAGCCAACTTGTTACTGGTGCAGCCTTCCCTTCCGGTCCCAGTTGGCAACTGAATTAGCACGACTGATCACCCAAATCAGTCCCAGCTGCTCTGTCAGCCTTCTGGCACTGCCCACCAAAGCCACTGCCCCACCACTCGTCTGCAGCGGAGCCACAGAGGAGTGGTGGGGCAACCACATACCGCCGCATCCCCACTGAGGCCAGGGAGCCATCCGGCCAAGCCGTCTAATCCCCACCCCCAAGTGGTACCCCAAATACTGTACCTATATCTATCCAACTGCACACTTCGGTTTGGCAATGAGCCCCTGCCTCAGACGCTCCAGGACCCCAGCCACCCACTGCACATGCTCCACCCAGGTGTCACTATGGATGATGACGTCATTCAGGTAGGCGGCAGCATATGCAGCATGTGGATGCAGCACCCGGCCCATAGGCACTGGAAAGTGGCTGGGACTCCGAACAAGCCAAAAGGAAGTGTGGCAAATTGGTACAAACTGTACAGATTGGAAAATGCTGTTTTTTCCTTGGACTCTGGAGGCAAGGGAATCTGCCAGTGTCGTGAAAAAGTGAACAGTGCCTAACCAGTCCAGAAGCTTGTCGACCAGGGGCATGGAATAAGTGTCAAACTGTGACCCTTCATTCAACTTGTGGTAGTCAACACAGAACCCTACAGACCCATCTTTCTTCACCACAGGAATTATGGGGCTACACCGTGCACTGTGTGACTCTTCTAATACTCCCACATCTCGGCCAATTATCTCTAAACAATTTGTCTTTTATGCTCAGGTAACCTGTAGGACCAGGAACGCACCGTCACGCCAGGGCGCGTTCCATCTGTAAATTGGTGTTGCAATACAGCAAAATCCTCTCTCTGGGCCTGTGTGAGATGGTTATCACAATGGAGGGACGCTGGAATTTGGCACCTCTGACCCCAACTCATCTGTGTCCTTCATCAGGCTCACCAGAGAAGTGGTTTCAGCCTCTCTTCTCCATGCTTCTAGGATGTTGAGGTCATATATTTGTGTGGCTCCTCCCCTGTCCTATACCATCCCCCACTCGCCATGTGACCACAAAGGGTCCTTGCCACTTGGCGAGCAGCTTCCTGCTGAACAACAACTCAAAGGAAGAAAATCCCGTGGTGGCCTGGGGTACCTCCAGCACTGCAAACAACAGAGGGTTTAACCAGCGATCTCAAGTCCGTTCATCTTCATGAATGAACTTACGAATCATGGATTTTAAAGTGCTATTCAGCCGCTCCACCAGTTCTTTTAATGTCGAGACATGAACAATGTTCAGTCAATATCTTTTTGGGATGCTGACTCGAAAGATGACCTGAAACAGCACCTTCGCCACACTGTCTGCATAAATGGTCTGCGGCAGCACTGCTTCAGGATATCACGTTGCATAATCCATCAGAACTAATACAAAGTGATATCCGCGTGCATTCCAGTGAAATGGCCCGATGGGGTCCATGCCAATGCGGTCATACGGAACCTGCATTAAGGGTAATGGGCCCAATGGTAATGGTAGTGGAAAACCATTTCCCAGCGGCTTTTAGGCACCAACAAGTGGGTGTGTTCATCTTCCGTGCAAGTGTCACGACTCACTCGATAAAGCCTATCTATGATCAACACAAAATGCAGGTAGGTCAGCGCTGTGTCAGGGCGCACCATTTGACCATTAATTCTTATCACCTGTTCTAAGCTAAGAGTTTCATCACGAAACCACTGCCCCACCACTCCTCTGCAGTGGAGCCGCAGACCACACCCCCGCCACACACACATTTGACACATTTATTTGTTTAAGTATTTATTTATTGAAGTCATTCTCACCACTGGGCTCTCCATGATGCCTTTGAGGAAGATGAGGTCCAGGTCATTGGCAGTTGTGGAACTTGTGCTGTCACTCAGTGTGTCCAAGGCCTGATGCATGGCTATACAAACAATTAAAAAAAGGAAAAAGAGAGAAAACACACAAAAAAGAAGAAAACAGAGTTTATCTCACTCTACTACTGTGCTACCTTCTACTGCTACCCATGGGAAACAGACTGAACAGCTCACCTCAAAGACAAAGAGAGCACATATACAGTAGCTCATACTTTATTTGTGAGTGAAAGAAGTCTGGAGGGAAAGTGAGCGGGAGGGAGGAGGGAGAGGGGAAAGAGGAGCAGCCTCACATCCTTTCCCAAGCAATTTCACCTCTGTCAGTCACTCTACTCTTAAGTCTGTCACAAGTGGCAGTATCTTTCTCACACAACTCCCAACTTCCTACTTCCCTCTCTCCTACGCACAAGTTTGAACACACACACACATTCACACACTAACTCACTCCAGCTATACAACAACACAGCTGCTGAAGTTGCTCAGAGAATAAACATTTTTTTCCATCAGAACACTGTTTTACAACTTGGATAAGAATAGATTGAACTGAAATGAACTTTCTGGCTCGTGGAGAAGCCTCAGTGAGAAACCCATGAATGCATGCACGCTCCTCTCTCTCTGTGATGTAAACTCAGACTGTTAAACCCCAACCAATCAATCAGCAGCTGCAATAAGACATCAACAATTCGATGGCGGTCAGAGAAGGTTCAGTCTATCCTTAAAGCATTGGTTTCGACTTACACTCTGACTCCTACCAGGAAGCATTAATCACAGCAGACATGGCTGCCAGAAGAGTGGGTATTTCCACTAACAGGGAACAGAAATGGTCTAAGTTAGTAAACAGACACTAAGGCCTTTGTCTCATCTCAACACTGGTTCTTAATGTTTCCGATACTGAAACAGCACATATCCAACATGGCTGACTTCAAAGTTCTCACCACCTCAAAGGCTCATATAAAGTATTAAGATGTGACTGATCAAATAACAGGGCAGCCATTTCCTTTTGTGTTAAAAGTCTGTGTCCCAGTTTCCTGAAAAAGGTAGAAGACTGAGTGTGTTCTTACTCTGTGGAATTAAAAAAACAGAGCCCAATAAGTTGTGGATGATCTGGTAGGACTAGCTGGCAGTTGTGTTTGTGGTATTTCAAATGCCTGTAGTTAACAGGGAAGTTGCAGAGTGCCCTCTAGTGGACAAATAATGTAACATCAACAGTCATTACACAATTGAAGGGTGTTTCTTCACATTTTTAATTTACATTTACTGGCTGTTACAAATGCAGATACTGATATATCTCCCATAGTTAACATCTGCCAATATATCAGCTCCACCAATCAAATGATCAGGCTAAAAAATAAACAAACAAGTAAAATAATGGGATAGCTAATTACAGCTATATAAAAAACGAGACCTCATAAAAAAATTCTAAAGTAAATCAATTTTTGGCTCTACTCTATGCATTTTGTTGTTAACAACAGCTGCAACAAAGCAATTTAATTGGCATAAAGCACATTGATTTATTCTTGTATAACTAACAGCCATACTTTTGTTAAATGTATAATTTTACATTATATGCCACACCATTTAACAGAACTCTGCAGACATGGACAGCACATTAAATCTGTCCCAAAATAAAATGCAGTTTGATTTTCCACCTTCTGAGCTGTGAGAACAAAAAGAGCTACAACACAAACATGTATAATAAAAAAAAGAGTAAATACATTTATCAGTGAGCCAGAAAATATCACCTAATAGAAAAATTCACATTTTTGTTGCCTCCTGAAGCCCGATAACAATGCATGAAGCTGCTCCATTGATAATAGACAACAGCATGAGTCTTAAATAATTCTATTAACTTACTTAATGTTATTTAACTTTATTTTTAATGATTTGGTGCTTAGTTCTCTATATGTTTCTGTTTCTGTTGTGTCCACTGCCTTCACTGCACACTTTTGTATTAATCATCAACCATAAAAATTTAGGTGTCCTAGTTTCATTTTAGTGAAGTGAAGCTCAGCATGTTCGCTAATTCATTCAACTTAGTTCCATATTTTTCCAAATAAAACTGGCAAACGGCTTAACAGTGACAGATTTTAGATATTTAGAGAGTAGCCACAGAGCTATTTTTGGTCTACTTCTGTTAGGAAGTATTATTAAATGCACACTTGAAATACTAACAAACATAGAGAGAGCAAGCTGTTCTTATCTTTGCCTTTAGCGAGAAATAAAAGGTAGACAAGAAAGAAAAGAAGACAACGGAAGACCACCTCAAGGATTACACACTCCATCCGTCCTCTTGCCCAACAATTTCACGAGTAAATTAAATTAATAATTTCACAAGTCTTCCGCAGTGGCGTCTTTTTTCTTTTCCCTTTTTTCCCTCTAACACCAGCTCTGCTCCAGCAGGAGACTTGCCAAGTTTGTGTCTGGCAGAGAATATCAGACCAGCAGGCCTGGTTTACAGGTCCTGCATAATTCTCTTTAATCACTGCAACTGTATGCAATTGTTGCTGTCACATCAGCCCTTTCCCCAATCTTAGTTCATCTCTGCTGCGCCCAGACACGTGTGAGGATTTTTATTTCTTTTAGTCACATGTTTCATTTCTATTTTTTTTTAATTTTCCTTTTCTCTCATCCAACTTGTCACTGGTTGTTCTAATACACTTACACATCAGCCACTCTAACCATCCTGAAAAAACAGGCAGCTGCTTTTCCAAAGCGTGTCAAAGATTTTACACAAAGTTACAAAAAATATCACAAACTGGAAATGGTTTTGACTCACATTTAGGCACAAAGGAACCATCAGAAGGTGTGAAAGGGCCAACGTTTAATAATCACACTGTTGAGTATGACTGGAATACATCTATTATTCAGAGAAATTATTAAAAATCCAACTTGTCCTCTTTGGGTATCGTTGCCTTTCTTCTCTGTCCAAGTTTATCCACATAATGCAGTATAATAAGCACTGCTTCGCCTATTTTTCGTGGTGTGCATCAAAGCAAATATCACAGAGGTCTGGCCAGAGGGGTGTCCACAGAGATAAACTTCACCCTCACAGAAGAATCAGCCACCTATCCGGTGAAACACGTATTTTTTTTTAAAACAGAGTGGCTTTTATGTTGTTTTTTCCTCTTTTCATTTTGTGTTCCTTTGTGTTTTATGTGATTTTCTTCACTGGTCTTCAAAAAGCCCTCAGTGCTCCTCTTATATACAGAACACATACTCAAAGCATGGCAATTTTTCTTGAATGAACTGCAAAATCTGCTTCTAGCTACAAATGTTTGACTCTAGTTTTTTCTTTTCCCCCTTTCCTCTAAGTGATATTAATAGTGTTCGTATAATAAATTATAGTGTCATAAGAATGTAGTTAGCAGTGTTGTCACTGTAGTCACTGGGTAACAGCTTGATTGGTCGTTCCTCTGGTGCACGACCCAACAAGTCTACTGAAGCAATACGAGTTCCAGCAGATATCTCACCATAAAGTCCTTGTTAATAAATGTTCACTGTAATGCTACATGACGACAGGACCTGGTGGGAGTTGGTTTTGTGTTAACAGTGCAATGCTGTAACATTAACAGGGAAATGGGAGCACATCAATATGAGAAGTCATACATATGAGGCTCAAACAGAAGGAATTATAAATTAAAGTCTTTAATACAAGCCTCCTTCAAATAAAGGCCTTGCTACTTTCTGCAGCTGAGGTAAATAAAAGCTCCAGTTGTAGAAGAAACAAAAAACCCCAAAACACATAAATTAGACACTCAATCCATCAATGAGTCCAAATTGCATTCACAACAGGCCTGACAGTCGTTTAGTCTGTGCTCAGCTTTAGATAAAGTATTCATTGGCTTCTTTTTATGCTGCAAGCTTCTCTGTCAAATAACTTCCTCTTTAACATTCAGGTGGAATGTTTCATCTTGTATACCACCACTGTTACAGCAGTCCTGCCTTGCATAAACCTGCCATAGAGCTGCAGCGTATTACTGAATGTATCTCTCTTCTGCTCACGACTCATTTCAGATTGAAGTTGCGTGTAGACATTTGCGTATTAATACGCTCCGTGCCTTTTTTTTTCGTCCTGGGAGTCTTTACAGGTGAGAACTCAGGCGAAAGTTATTTTTCGCTTCGCTGAATCCAAATTGCCTCTACCACACACTGTAACTTGATACCATTACAGAGCTTTCATTTAGCAGGTGAGGGCTTAAACGCACAAAGGGGGACTCAGGTGTGCCGACAGACTTAACCAGCTACAAGCACATTATGCCCTCTACTCAACCTACTCTTCCAGGAAAAAAAAAAGCTTCACACTTGAGCAGATTTTCTCTTTGGATTTCACTATTTTACATTTGCTGGATTTATGGGTAAACTCCTGAAGAAGATGCCACCAGAGGAAGCAGAATATTATGGGAAAACCTGAAGAGCTCAAGGAAGTTGAGAAATGGAGTGATGACCGATTTTTAATATAGTTTTAGATGAAAACCCAATCTACAGTAGTTAGCAGTGTGTCGGTCAGCCAAAAAATTGAAAATTATAACATGCCGTGGTGGCTCCCTGCATCCGCCTCTCAACAAAGATTACCAAGATAACCGCTTGCCTGCCTTTGCTACAGCAGGGGACGTGTAATCAAAGGAAACTAAATTAAAGGTGCTTTTGTCTGTAAAGTCTCATCCGAGCGCCTGCTGACCTCCAAGGAGAGTTACAATTAAACCCAATGTCACGGACGCAGCCAAACAATCTGGGCTGTTATTGTTTACGTTTGGACCACAGCAGGGTGCAAGGACCTCTCAGTGAAGGTTATTCTGTTGCTATGGAGCAGCAGTTAGGGAAACAGGGAAAGGATACACAGAGGGACTACGGAGCGTGGAAAGAAAAAGGAAGGACAATATGTGGGAGATGCAGATGTGTTGTTGTTTCTCTATGTGGAATCCTCATGGGGTATTACAGTACTCACAGAGGAGTACAGTGTGCAGCTGACTCTTTACTCCCAGTTGTTTCTAGCTGTAAAAACAGTCTGGTCTGCTTAATACGCTTGAGATACACAATGTGTTTGAGAATGCAGAGCCAGACAAATAAAAGTCAGTTAAAGGAACACTTTTGGCAAGAGGTAATGAGCAAGCAAGTGGGTTACTTTTTTCTAGCAAAGAGTATAATTAACCCTGTGATGTCTAAGCCATCATCGGCGACTAACAATAGCCCTGTGTTTTTTATAAGACTGATCACCTCTTTGACCCCCGACAGCCAAGAAAAGAAAACAAGCAACAATATTTTTAATAGAATAGAGTTAAGGGTAATGACTAACACCTCACAGGGTTAATCCTACTTCAAAATATGGGCTTTTTTCATTTCAAATGTGGATTGAAATTCAGTACAGCTTTTTAAAAGGACACTGAAAGTCAGTATTGGCAAACGCCTGGCAGTGACAAATCAGGGCACTAGCACTGGATGAGGTAAATGTTTAGGTTCTCAGTTTGCACAGCCAGTAACAACACCTGCTTTGTCCCGTGAAACACAGACAGATTCCTGAAGAAGCTCATTGATATTCTCATTGTCTCCTGGAAGAGCTGCTAGAAGTCGCTGCAAGTTGCTGGAAGTCACCTCTATAAAAAAGAAAATACTATTTGGCCTTGAAAGACATTATTAAATACTTTTATGTTACTTTTAGATTTGATTCGGTTCCCGGCTCTCCAGCTAAATATAATTACTATCAATCCCTCAGGTAGCAAAAGATAAATGTTTAAGACACTGGTGGAGAATGATATTGGATTGGAGTATATTCCAATGCGGTGTGTACGTGCTAGAACTGATGAATCATTAAGGCCAAAGCATACGATGAATTTATCCCAGTGCAATGGGATTCATGAATATTTCCAACATGACACAGTGTTGCAGCTTGAAGCCCTCTGAGTGCCATCAGTCTGATGAGATTCCTTCACGGACAACAACACAGAGCGTACAAAATACAACTAAAGCAAACAGAACGAGCACACAGCTGAGGTACGTGTACTCAAATCTGGATTATTAAGTCAACATCCTCCTGGTGGAGTGTCGCTGAAAAAGAAAACAGGCTCGTAATGATGAGGTGTAACAATGTTGTCTGGAGCACGTGTGGGCACATCAATTGTGTAATTTACTTGCATGGTCAATCAGCATGTGTGCGTTTGTTTGTGTGCTACTTGTAGAGACTTGCCTACAAATAATTAGATCTCCTCGTTAAAAACATAATAATAATTCCACTGCATTAATATGGCTGCACACATAATACACAGTTCTAAGTTTTGGACTTAAACATCATGATGTGAAATTAAGGTACTGGGAAAATAATCAGCACCCACAGGTGTTGTCACTTCCTGCTGATAAGGCCTCTGCTCAGGATGAGATTAAGTGAGGCAGCTGAATTACATGAAGGAATTACATGAAGCCAGAAATGTCTTATATATAAATAATGCTGCAGGGACAGTGTGCCCGTGTGTGGGTTTTTGTTTTTTTTTAACAAGTGTAAGAAATTCCAACTTGTGATTCTGACTCAGAAGCAGACATGGTTTTTGTCTGACAGAGTGGTTTAAAACATGATGCAAATGCAGCACGTGTATGGTTAATATCTGCTTTCCCCAGATTAAAAGGGCAGTGAGTCAAATACAGTGCGTGCAGGCCCACAAAACCTGGTCATGGAGTAGAGATTAAGTGACGCACAACAGAAAAAAAAAGGAGTGCCCTACGGAAACATAACTGTTTGAAAATATAAGTGGATCGTTTCATCAATCCCAAATAAGAGCCCGATAAGTAGATTTTTGTAAACTTGTCCATTCTGGTCACTTTCTGCAAAAACTTTAACATCTACAGGTATCCCACCTCTTCCTCAGCTTCCTGTTTGTTTGTTTTTTCAGTGCCACTGTCTCAAAACCATACATCATAGCAGGTCTCACTACCAACTTGTAAACCTTCCCTTTCACTCTTGCTGGTATCCTTGTATCACAAATCACCCCTGACAGTCGTCTCCGCCCACTCCACCCTGCCTGCACTCTCTTCTGCGCCTCTCTTACACACTGTCCGTTGCTTTGGATGGTTGCCCTCAACTATTTAAACTCATCCACCTTTATTACCTCTACTCCTTGCATCTTCAGCTTGCCACCAGCTTCCTTCTCATTCGCACACATATATTCTGTCTTGCTTCAACTGACTTCTACTCCTCTTTTCTCCCATGCGTCCCTCCACCTCTCCCTTACCCCTTTCTACCTATTTTCTGCTCCCACTACAGATCACAATGTTGTCTGCGACCATCACGGAGACTCCTGCCTGACCTCATCGCTAAAAAATATTAACCGTAATAACTCCTTTGACAAAAAAAGGAGTAGAAATATCAGTGAAATATCTCTGAGAAATAACCCCTAAAAAGTGTTCATTTTTTAAAGGCAGCATATTATAATGCATTGTTATCAGCTGGATAATGGCTGTATATTATCCTTGCTTCACTTTAAAAAATTCTATGTGGTCTAACAGCTATAATAGTGTAGGTGAATGTCCTATAAAAGGCAACACTTCCAGTGGAAGTAATCATGACCTTCTCTCTCCAGGTCCTAGATAGCCAATCAGCAGGATGAGGGACTTTTAAGCAGCCTCCCTATCACCATGGTGATGCTTGCCACAAGCTGGTATGCTATGGATGCAGGTCAGATCGCTTTATTAGCTGTATGAAGGTCACCAGTGGAGACAACACTTGTGATATTTGTTGACATTTTGCAATTGGACAGCAGCCCCCCGTAAAAAACGTACAACTGTTTTCTTTGGCAACAGTTAACGAAAGAGCAAACCGAGATCATCTGAGTGTGATACGGATGAAATAATTGCCAGTGTCACCACATTATCGAATACTCTCCGCCAGAACCGTATTAAATTGTCCCTTTCTGTTGAAACCCGGCGATTATCTTTGACAGTGTAATCCTACCAACACACTGTACTCAATGATCCATCATCTGTGTTTGAACACTGCTTCATTAGTCCGGTAGGCACACAGAATATTCCTCCGATAGCGTGAGAGTTTGTGTACTGTTCCGCAGATA
>VUQG01003799.1:13061-26461 GCA_015106755.1 Etia nguti
CCCCCCACTTACTCACCATGAATGTACAATGCACTGGAGGTCGCTCTCTTTATCCTCCTTCTCTGTGTCTCATTCACTGTGCACTGATAGACAGGATGCAAATGCATTGACTGAAAATATGATTCATTACGGCTGTCACCGCTGTCGTGTCAAGCTACACACTGAAAAGCGGAGGATATCTTGCAAGACAGTATACTGTGTGACACAAATTAGACTTGGCAATGATGTAATGATGCTGCTAATTTAACATGACAGCATCAAATACTTGTTTCAGTTCTTATCCCCCTCACCTGATATCCACTGTTCAGCCAAGACAGGCAGCCCATGCATGGACCACAGGGACCCACGTGAATGGATACGAATACACACTCGCAACATATTATTATGTGGTATACAACTTTATCCAGTATTAATGAATTCCATCTATTATAAATGGGTTGTGTGGTACTTGTCACTCAGTGTTGTGCTAGCAAACACTGTCTGGCCACTATCATCCAGTACAACAAATTATCTTTTACACTGAGTTTTTTTCTTCTTCTTTTTTTATTGTGGCTTATCTAAATTGGTCTCTCTCAGTTTAATGCTCCTCCTTTCACAATCTTTGTAAAGTAAATTAAAAGAAAAAAAACGGACTATGTGTTAAAATGATGTGTTCTAGTCTTTGCATTCTGCTGCCTGGGATTCGTCTACATCGTATGCTGCCCTGGGTCCCATTCTGTCTCTGCTCATCGTCATCACAATCTGGAGACATGAACCAGCACATCAGGAGCAGGTGCAGTATGAATTCAAACACCAACTGATCCTCAACCACCAACATAATAACACTGAATTGGTCGCTGATTACAGCTTGTGTCTAGCAGGTCTTGCCTAACTAGTAACAGCACACACACCTGAACCGCTATAAACAATCCCTATATTCCTTCGCAGCAGGCAAGTTCCTGTGTTCTTACCTTCTCCCTCCAGCTTGATATCCAGGCCCTCTAGGGAGTTGGCTGAGTCCCCCTCCTCCAGGGAGAGCCTTCCAAACAGGCTGCCAGCCATGGTGAACAACACCTCACTACAGGACACACACACACTCTCAGTAACACACCCAATACTGTATCAGAGGCAGTCTGAGAGATCCTTCTCTCCCTCTCTCTCCTTATCGCTCCCTGATTCCCTCCTCTTTCCGCCAAAATGACTCCTCGTTAACGGCACCTCGCAGCTCTTCCCCTCCCTCCCTCTCCACCTGCTCTTGACGTGAATGTGTATAAGCTATGCCTGGCCGAGCGTCTTCTCCTCAGCATGAATGAACGGAGACGAGAGAGAGCTGGGTGCATGTGGAAAGAAAGAAGGTGGGGGGATGTGAGAGGAGAAAGAGAGGAGGGAAGTGTGATGCTTTTCTTAAGAGGAGGGTAAAGACGAGCCAGGAAAATTGCCTGTCTAGGTTTCCCCATGGGGGTCAAGTGGGGGGAGAGAGTAGCAGAGGGTTGGCTTGTAAGAAGAAGGTGTGGTCAAAGAGGTGGCGCTTAGGGAGCGCGCTTGTGTATTTTGTTACTGCTTTCCATTACTATTATCAGACTTTGTATCACAGACTTTGTATCACAGACTTTGTATCACAGACTTTACGTTTTTAAATATATTACAAGTGAAATGATTTGATTGGGAAATTTATATCTGAGCTACTTCGCTGAGATAAATAAAAAAAACAAACAAAGTTTTAAATAAAAACTGACCCTTCTCTAACCCTTCTCCAAGTCTGAGCAAAATATAACCCTGCTGGAAATGCTGCTTTTCAAATGTAAAAAAAGACATGAATTGGTTTAGAGAAACAATCGACTGCGTGTTACTAAAAATGCCACTCATCCGAGTCTCGGCCCTCGGCTAGTGCACAAATCAAGACTGACTGACAGCCTATTACACAAAAGACTCAACACACATTCTTAGTATAAAAATGCTTCTCTCTCTTTCTCTCTCCCTCTCCTTTTCTGGCAGCTGACTGCTGGAATTTACTATCATATATAACAAAATACTTTGAGTCTGCGGATTTGAGATTTGGCCCCGTGTTAAAAAACACACTGGAGTGACTTTCCCAGACAGGTAGGGCCAGATGTAAAAATGATGTGTACACACAAAAAACACTTTTTCCCACACATATATCAGTATTTATAAAGGAAGATGTGCATGTGTAAATGTGCAGGCTTAACAGGTACACACGAATCAGTCCATGCATACCCACATTACTACAAACAACACAATGAAGCCAAACCTTTTCTTATCGTTTTTTTTTTATTTACAAATACAATTTACCCTTTAAAAACCTCACCACAACTAATTTTGAATACTAACTTTTTCTTAACATTTTTTTTAATTATTGATCATTTGTTGTCATTTGGTTGTGTATAATGGTCTGCTTCCCTTGTGTGAACTCCTGCACACTTTTTTCCTCCTTTTTGTAGCCCAGCTGCTTCTTTTTTTTTTAACTCTGTCAAATCCTTTTTGTCTTTTTTCCTTCAGAAGTTCACATCACCAAAAACATTTTCCTTTACTCCACTTCACCACTCTGGTGAAGTGTCTTAAATACAGTTTTATTTGCAAATAAAATATACCTTTTGAGTTTTATGCATGTTTTTTTTTTTTCTTTTTCTGCAATTTTTTGTCTTCAGCAATGAGTGAAAAGGAAATACATGGAGACATGGCTATGTGCCAGTTTACTGTTTAATGCAGAAACATTTTCTCACTTAAACAAGAAAACATAATTTGACTGTTGTCAGAATATCACCAATTTACTTTCATATAAACAGAAAGATTTTAAACACGTGATGCCAAATTTGCCTCAGAGCCCAGCACTTCTCTATGGAAGCATTTGCACAGGATACAGTGCCTACTTTTGTTATGTTAATCAAAAGCAGTCACAAATTACCATTCTGGATTCAGCTTGATAACTATAGACAGCTTCAGAGCTGGATAGAAAAGCAACAGTAACTCAAATAACCACTTGTTACAACCAAGGTACACAGAAGAGCATCTCTGAACCTTGAAGCAGATGGGCTACAGACGACCACTCCAGGTACCACTATTGTCATCTAAGACAAAAGGAAGCTACAATTCACATGGGCAACATTTGGATGGTAGGGTTCAAATTTGATGTAAACAACATAAAACCATGAATCCATCCTACTTTGTATTCTGGCTGGTGGAGCTGGTGTAATAGGTGGAGGGCATTTTTGTGGCACATTCTGAGCCACTTAGTACCAGTTGAGCATTGGTTTTAGGCCACACCCTACTTGACTCTTGTTGCTGACCATGTCCATCCCTTTATAACAACATTGTACCAATCTTCTGATGGCCACTTCCAGCGGGATCATGCACTACTTTACTATGCTCAAATCATGCACTTTTGAGATGTGGTTTGATGGTATCTGACAAATCTGCAGTGATGCTGTGTGATGCTATCATCTACATATAAACCAAAGTCTCTGAGAAATGTGTCCAACACCATGTTGACTCTATGCCATGAAGAATTAAGGCAGTTCTGAAGGCAAAAGGGGGTCCAACCCAGTACTAGAAAGGTGTATCTAATGGATAATGTCACCACAATCCATAATTATGGTAAAATTCAATCTCAAAATTCTGAAAACGCCATGATATTTCCTTGTCCTTGGTACCATAGGTACCATAGCCAGTGTGTGTGCCAAGGTGGCAATTCTTCCAGAGCTGAAGAGGGCGACATGTGGCTGAAAGTGTTCTAGTCTATCCCTACATTCTGAACAAGTAAAAGGAAGCCTACAAGCACAGGAAAAACCGCATGTGGAAAATGGCAACTAGTGCAGCTGCAGTAGCTTTGCTCTGACAAGCTATGATGATTGCTTCGCAAAAGACAATACGCGAATCATGCTATGGTCTTTTTCCTACCAAGGGAGGAAATACTCTCAATTTAGCAAACCGCCTAAAGACTGGCATCCAGATCTGTTAAAAAAACTCAAGCTCAACAACTTTCACAGTAACAATAGCTAAAGTGTTATCCTTAAGTTCTACTGAAATATGCATTAACATTTCATTTCATGCAGCTGGCACTCCCATTGTGAAATCAACTTTACTTCAGGCAAAAATGTTAGCAATGGCTAAGATTGTGTGCTAATGCTAACATAATGTAATTGTAACATTAGTAGCTTAATCTGCAACCATCCTAAAATTTCATCTGTGTCCTGTCAACCAAGTATAATGTTAATATTTTAAGTAAATTATCTGCCATCCTGTTGTGTTTTAAAACAACTTTTTAATAAAGGTCAACCCATGTGCTTAAACATAATGTGTTATTAAACTGGATATTGAGAATCATGTGGTTATACTGGTATTGGTTCGGACTACTACATTTCTGATATTGTGACATTCCTATTAACTAATGAAGTGTCCAATGAATGTACACTGTATTGTATTGTGGCAGGCACTGACTAACGACAGATCTACAGAGTTAAAAAAAGCTGAACAGAAAAAAAAGTTAATTGCCAAAGTAAGTAAGACCCTTACACGACACTTGGAGGTTAATCTCTTCCACATTCTGCTATTTCAATGACAATCTTTAATAAAAAAGGAAGTTAATGTTTCAAATGTGTACTCATCTGAAAACTTGCACAGTTTTGTATACACTGATGTATACTACTCTCATGCATTTGGCAAATCCCTTAAAGCATGACTGATCTAGGACTGGCGTTTTACCGCTCGGTTAGCCAGCTCATTAAGTCACATTAGTACTCTGGAGATGAGATACAAGTACTGACTGAAAGAATAACCACTAACCACTCCCTCTCTCTCAATATCTCACTCACTCACACACACAAGCACACGCACACACACACACACACACACTTGTGCAATCATCATAGCGAGACCGAGAAACTTACCCGAGTCAGAGCTAGATGTGGCCACGGGCATTTTAGAAATTGGTTCTTCTGAGTATCCTCCACAAGACTTGTTAGGTCAACTGCAATAAAAAAGAGAGTGCAAAACGATAAGGTAGATCCATTAAAAAACTAAAACCTTTAGCTATCCCACTGCTGGGTTAGAATTAGGAATGAAATAAGCGACGGAGGGTAAAGTTGTGTTGTTAGGTTGAACCTCAACACAGTGATCAGGAGAAGACTTAGTGTACAAATCCCTTTCTGGCACAAGCGCAGTCAATGGACTAAACACTCACACTAACAAGCTCCCACACAGGGTAATTGGTATTTAACTTTATTAAGATCTAAAAACAGAACAGCTAGTTGCCCTGGTAACATCTAAACAATTTTAGCCATTGTATTTGTTGGGAATACCATTAGCAACAGTTGGAAAGACTTTGTGAGTGGGTTCAGCAAGGCCAGCTATCACTAGCTTAGTGAGGATCTCTGCTGACTCTAATTGATCCATTTATCGTCATGAAAACGTAACAAGCGTCGCAGGCAGAAGACTGCAGGATTAACGATCTATTGTTCTGGGATCTAAAATTGGCTCCTCAAGTCATGGAGAATTTGTGAGAATACAAACAGTGAAAAGTAAATAAATGACATAGCGGATGAGGGGGAACATAAACTGAGCAGAACAATCAATGGGAATCATGTCTGTAGAGAAACTGAAAATAAAGGAGGAGGAGAAAAGGCAGGAAGAAACTGAAACGTGTGCAAGGGAGTTAAAGAGAGAGGGAACAATGGTGAGGAAGAAGAGAGCGTTGCTGATAGGAGACAGGCAGCACTATCCAAGGATGCTAATTCCTGGTTGTCATGACAATAGCTATCCTTAGTGGAATAAATGCTGTAGTGGTCAAAAGCAAGCAATGTCACCGCAGGTCACCGTGTGTAAATGTCTGTGTCTGGCAACATAAAAATCCCACGTTAGCCTTATTGTCACGATGACGCTTCTTTTCAATCCAGCACTTGAAGAACTATACAAGCTCACCAAAGGGGAGGAATGGCATAAAAAATGCTACATTATGAATGTTTTCTGTCGGGGTTACAAAAAAATACAAATAAATTCAAGTAGCTGCTTCCAGGAAGTGGAAAAAAAATGCAATTCCTCAACTGGCCAATGAAGGCTTGTTTTATAAGTGAGTATACCCCACAGACTCCCATATATGTTATACATAAAAGACAAAAAAAAACAATTTCAGTCTCTGTAACTAATTTACACTTCATCACAACTGTACTTCAATGGGGGTTTATGAGTTTATGTTTTCAGCTCTCTGATGGGCTTCACCCAAACTAACTCAAATGATCAAACTGGACCTCTCAACTGTGTTTGGGGTTTGGTGCCTTTTGGATCTGTGCACATCGCTGAATGTACTAACAGTCAGTCTGAGAAGTCTGCAGTCTCGTTTTACTAAGTGGAATTTTATTTTATTTGCAATCAGTATCTGAATCTGTGAGATGCATCCATAAGGTCTATGGAGCACTCCAAAATGCCATCTAAATCTAATCAGTTCTGGTTCCAAAGACCCGAGACAGTGTGGCCATAATGCTGATGCTGAGGTAGTAATGTCACAGTGGCTACATCTATCTTTTTTGTGTGTTTATCAATAAATACACCAGATCAGTCTACTAAAATCAGACCCATACTCTAAGAGAAGTTGTGATTCTTGCCAAGTATGGATGGACGAATAGATGGATGTTGGATGCCTCGCTCATTTGTCCTTCAGCTGGATGAGCTAAAAACTTCTGTCTTTCTATCTTTTACCACTACTGAGCAAATGATATTTTTTAACTCCCCTTTAGGTTGAAATTTCCAATAACAAAGATACTCAGAGCAGATTTTTGTAGCCTATCAGTTGTCAGTGAACACAAACATAAAGATGTCTTTAAGCCCAGCAGTATCTAATCTTACTCATTTCATTCTCTGCGCTGAGATCAAAATATTCCCAAATCATATCTGCTCAGATATAGTCTGCAGTTTTGTGCCTCAGCATTTTATCAACATATCCCAGGGCACCGATTGAAGATTCAGCTTATTAACTATTAATGTGACCCCACTGTGCTTTTTGGCCTACTTCGAAGGCATACGCTGTAATAAAAACTATGATCTACCAAAATAAAGGGAGCTTGGGATTACTGTGTTACCACCACACCTACCTCTTCCATCTGAATAAGTGTCAGAGTGATTTGTTTGGATATACTAATGATACCAAAGTGCTGTATATCATTATGCTTTTATTAGTTTGACTGGTTCCACTGGGCCACGTGTTTTGATTCTGTCTGTGGTCTTTGGCCATTTATGCTTGCCTTATGTAATGAATCTACTTCTCTTTGCCCCCAGACATGCCATATCATATCGCATCTGGAATAATAAAACCCAACTGAATGTAACTGGCCTTTAGAGAAAGGCTTTTGCATTTTTCATTTGCATTTCTGTGCGTGTTAATTTCAAGTGTATGCAACTTTATTATTTTTTTGCAATTAGTAATTATTCCTGGGGGGGTTTTCAGTTGTGCAGACAGAAGGATGGCTTCAACAAACTAGGGTTGACATACGGTTTGGTGGAATTGCTAATAGTTGGGCGTGGGTGCATTTTAACTTAATTCTAACATGCAATGATACCAGAAGTGTCCAAAACTGTATATTTGAAAGTAATTTACATAACAATGAACCACAGATGGAAAATATTCTCATTAGATTGCTTGACTGCACGGGCAAAGGCCTTGTCTCATTCGTCTTTGTGGATTGATTATAACTGGAGGGCAGTATTTGATCTGAAGAGCAGCATACAAGGGCTGGATGTAAAAGAGACGGGCCATTGAAAAAAGGATCTTCAATAATCGTCATAGAGTACAAAAAATAATTTTTTGGTATGACATCAGTTTTATCTGAATATACCAATTTGTTTAATAGTCTGCTCAATTACTTAGCAGGGACAATTTTGTGGTTTAATGGGAAAAGAAGACAAAAAAGCTGCCTTATTCTGGGTCTTCACAATTTCTGTGTGTTATTATAATAACAGTAGAAGCACAAATTAAGTTTCAACTATTTTCAAATTAATTTTATGGAATGACTGTATTTTGTCCATCAGGGTCTGCAGCTTAAGAAGTGAACTGATGGCCTTTTAATTTCTTTAACAGCAGAACTTTCTGAGTTTAGCTGATATGCATCTTCTTCAGCTCATTCTTCATCTAGTTGTATTAATCTAGAAATTCTTATCATTGGAGACATTTTATTTAAACCTGTGCCAAATGAATGCATTTGGCACTGTTTTGGGATTTGCTCAATAGAGCAGCTCTTTTGGATTTAATTTCCTTTTTTTCTGATTTACATAAGTGTTTGTATTTTGTCATAAAAATAAGGTATTTCTGTATGCTATGCAAAAATGACTTTTATGACTATTATTATGAGTATGTTCTGAAGTTCATATTTTAATGATACATTTTAGTGCGATTCATTGGAAGACGTAGCTTGACAATCTATTTCAAATCTGGTATTATTCTTCCCTTTTATAGTTTTTAGATCGCTGGATAACCGTTCTTCAAGTAGTATCACAGGTTTAAACCTACAAATCAACCTCATCACAAAGTCATTATATTTTGTATTTATAGTATTAAGCTATTTTTATTGCATCAATGAGAAACAAATCTATTCTTTTGCTCACTAAAAGGACTGTTCTCTGGATTTGTGATTCATATGAAAATTGTTGATGACAGTATTAAGGAAGAAGCTCCAATGTATCATATCTATTCTGTGATTGGACGATTTCATAGCTGCAGATTTAGCACACAGCTCAATCTCCCTCCAATAACAAGATTTGATTGAGAGATATCTTGTATAGAGCCTTCATAAGTGACGTCACAAATAAATTGTTCAAGAGTTCTCCGCCATATTAGATAGCATCAACGATTGCTAGGAAAAATGTGTATTTCCTGATTTGTTGCCGAGGGATTTCCTGGTTTAAAGGTCCTCAAACCATCCCTGAATCATTTTGTGGCAGATTGCATTTTCTTGCTGAAAGAGGCCACAGCCATCAGGGAATGCCATTTCTATCAAAGGGCGTATATGGTCTACAACAACGCTTCGGCAGATGGTACGTGTCAATCTAACATCCACATAGACCCAAGCTTTCCATTGACCAAGGTATCAGACTGCCTCCACCAGCTTGCCTTATTCCCATAGTCCATCCTGATGTCAGGTGTTTCCTAGGTAAGTGACACACACACAACTGGCCATCCAAGTGATGCTCACATGCCAATTGTTTGTGGTTTTGGTGGTGGGCAGGGGTCAGCATGGGCACCCTGACTGGTCTGTGACTATGTAGCCCCAAACACAAAAAACAGCAATGCACTGTTTCTTCTGACGCCTTTCTATCAGAACAAGCAATAATGTTTTGCTCGTCTGTTAGATCAGACCACACGGGTCCTCACATGGATCAGTGAGCCTTGGCCCCACATCCCCTTGTTGCTGGTTTACCACCGTTCCTTCCTTGGACCACTGCAGACCAGAAACACCCCACAAGAGCTGCAGTTTTGGAGATGGTCTGACCCAGTTGCCTAGCCATCACAATTTGGCCCTTTTCAAACTTGTTAAATTCATTACACTTTTCATGTTTCTAACACATCAACTTTGAGGACAAAATGTTCACTTGCTCCCTAACATACCCACCCACTAAAACAGCGGTCCCCAAGCCCCGGGCCACGTATCGGTCCGTGAGTCGTTTGGTACCGGGCCACGAGAGTTGAGGCTCGGGTGTGCAATTTATGGTTTTCAGGGTTTTTATCGGTATTTATCGTTAACTCGGTTTCCCTGGTCTTTTCCCATGTGTTATGAATAAATCTTCTTTTTTGGGGGGTACCGGTACTGGTTTTATTTTATTGTATTCATCCGCGACACCTTAAAAGCCGGTCCGTGAAAATATTGTCGGACATAAACCGGTCCGTGGCGCAAAAAACTTTGGGGACCACTGCACTAAAAGGTTCCATGATGAAGATATAATCAGTGTTATTAACTTCACCTGTCTGTGCTCAGAATGTTATGCTTAATCAGTGTTACCTCTTTATCAGACTGTACAGACCATATACATTCCAACCAGCTCTGGTTAGACTTCTCCTCCTTCCCTCTACAAAAAAAGTTACAAACTTTAAGATCTACCCTACTTAGACCTGAAAGTAGTGATACTAAAGAAGCAAAAGGAAGGTGGATCCCCTCACACATCATACCTCTTAAACCCTGAGGAACACAATTGAAAAGAATCATTTAGAAAAGTGAAAAAAGCAAGGTACCGTCCCTACACACTGCTCCCCAGGCGCCCAATGGCTGCCCACTGCTTCACTGAGTGAATGGGTTAAATGCAGAGAGGAATTTACCCACGGGGATCAATAAAGTATACATATTCACAGAACCTAAAGTTAACACCACTGCCAGATATTTTACACTCCATTTGTTCACACGGCTGCTAGAGACAGCAAAATTAAAAATCTTTGGTGGTGGACTGTCCTTTCTAATGGCATTTGGCTGAAAAGCCTGTGTCCACTAATTAAGTTTTAAATTGAAATATGGTTGAGAGTCCCTCTCTGTTATCCACTAAAATGTGACATTTGGGGCAGAGATATTAAATAATTAATTGTGTATCCCGTTCCATTTATTGCGATTTGTAATTGTTCAATTTTTTTCCCTTGATCTTTTATCTAGATGGTTAAATTTCACTTTTTTTCATGTATTTTTTAATTTTCGTAATTTTTTTATACTTTGCACTTCTGATGGGAACACCTACAGGCCGTGTTTCTAAAAGTGTAACAGTAAAACACATTCTTAGATGCTAAAGAACTCATGGCTTTAATACTTAATACCACATACCAGCCCCCCAGGCTTATCCAAGGAATCCCATGTTTGCACTGAGAAATGACAGCGCTTGTTAAAAGTATGCAAAGTCCACACAGCAGCTAAGAACTCAAAGCCGACTGCAGCAGAGCTTGGCCGCGCAAGATACTGACACACCAGGAGGGTTGGAAGGACAGGGTGACAGAAAGAGAGCCGAACCTTTTGAGCTTTTTACTCTGCTACTCTGCCTTTTGTAATATTAATAGGGTAAATTAGTCGAGAGTCAATGATGGCGCGGTCATAACCAGCCGAGGCTTTTTCTTGGTAATTGGTGCCATTTTCAGAGAGAATAGCCTGTTATATGTAACCAGTAATCAAGCTCTACAATCAAGGAATAAAAAAAAAGGTATTTTTCAAAAATAACATTAAGGGTGAAGTTGTTCAAAATCAGCATTTCTCACTAACTGCCTTTCTACTACAGACTGAAAAGACGCTGCATGCAGCTTGTGGGTCAGTATGTCTCCACTGTAATACTGTATCGCAGCATCTAAACTATCTCTGCTCTCTGAGTGGTTGTTCCCTCTGGGTCCACATTAGTCAGCTCACACACAGACACACACACACACACGCTCACGCAGATCTCCATCTTGCTCACTGTATTGCAGGAAGAGAGCAGCTGTCATGACATCACATTTGCCGGCCTGCTATCATCTCTACATCAACTGTCAGTTCAGAAAAAAAAGAGGGCAGCAGCAGGTTTGGTTCTTGTGGTCAACGTACACAAAAAATTATATTCATTTTAATATAGCTTACTTAACATTTCCAGTGGAACAACATTATTCTGGAGATTGCTGCAACACAGAATAACGAGGGCAAAGGTCAGTTGCTGAGTTAAAAATATCCCTAAAGTTGAAGGGAATTCTTAATTCTGCATTCAGGGAATTCTTTGTTGCACAGACTGTAAGTCTACACTTGTGAGAACCCCATGAACTGTGGTAAATTTATTATTAACTCCATTTCCTTTAAGGTAGTGCTTGCAGATATATGGCATACAACTGCAAAGAAAGCCTGTGTCCAATTTTTCTGAAATTGCACGCTCCAGGACACTTTGGCCTGGAGCAATGGCACAAGCAGCGGCTCAGGTGTTTGTACGCCAAGTGTAAAACGCCTTGAGGTGTTCTCACAGTGAGGCTGCATTAAAGCCTGCACACATGCTCGCACATACAGATACACATGCGAGCACACAAGCACCAGCAACCAAACAAGTCTTAATCCACACATGCAGGCTGGCGTCACGCCTAAAAATAACCCTGTGCTCCCACAGGTTCAGCTCCTCTCATTACTTTACAAGGGAAAACTGTCGTATCCAAGACAACCGTGAGCAGCTCTTTTTCTCTTCCCCGGCGCTTTGCCATGGCAACAAGGGAAAATGCGTAAAATAATAATAAGTTGGAGCTAAAATTGGGTCTATTACAGTGTTTGAGCTACACTTCAACTCAGCTTTGCTCTTTGTCTGTGGAAATGATTTCAGATTAGCTTTATATTTCAAAAGCATTCACACAACAGACTGGAAATACATTTTGATAGATCTCACCAGCCAAAATTAAGGTTGGAACAGACACATGACACCAAAACAAACCACAAATAAATCTATGGGAGAATTACATAACACCCATTACTACAAAGAGACAGTCAAACAAGGAAACATACTGTTTGAGACAATCATGTTGTCGCACTCACACATGCGTGCAGCTGGGCTTCACAATAGTCAGTTGTTTGGTAACAGAGATATCGATGTTTCTTGTTGCTGTTGTAAACATGCAGGTTAGTGGATTCGAATAAGAAATGCACCGATCAACCGGCCAGTGTCTGAATCGGTCAATTTTCCCAGACAGGTGAGCAGCCAGTCAGCCTCCTATAATTACAATTAAAAGTCTATTTCATGTCTACACAACAAGCGCGCATGCAGTGCACGGAAATCACTGCACGCAAACTCACACCCACACGCTAAAATGTCACAAGCATGATAGAGCCTCACTGTGACACAAACTTGACCAAAGTAAACTGTGGGGGGATCTGAAATACACAAACCTAATGAGACACACTTTTGCCCAGCTCAGCATGGACCTTTTAAAGACATGAACAAAGGAGTGGCTAAAGCTAACCAGCAGCCTCGGTAAGAGCAAAGGATCAAAGCAGTTATGAGGAAAATTATGGACATAAGTGAAAAAGAGAAAAGTATTGGTGACATGTTATGTAATTAAGTTATAAGCATACTGGAAAATAATGTATGTGCCCGACAACTGTTTTGGACCTGCTTTTGTTTGATAGGGTAAAATATGTCAGGTAAAGGTGGATGTACAGCAGCTAATATTCATTTAGTTATTAGTATTTTTTTTTCCATTAGCAGATCACTTTTTTTTCCAGTTTAAGCAAGAGAAGATGCTGTTGTTAAGTTTACTCATTTCTTTATTACGAAAATTATATATTTTTTGGATTGCCTATGCAGTCAGTTATAGCTCTTACAAAGAAAAATGAAATCTGCAGAAATCTGTAATGGCAGGTCACGTGTAGAAAAAAAAAACATTAGAAGCTGGAATCAGCCAAGAAAACCACAGTTGTTACATCTCTAATTGAAACATTGTCGGAAGGAGC
>VUQG01003801.1:0-11881 GCA_015106755.1 Etia nguti
GATCTAAATCCAATCGAGAATCTGTGGCAAGATCTGAAAACTGCTGTTCACAAACGCTGTCCATCTAATCTGACTGAGCTGGAGCTGTTTTGCAAAGAAGAATGGGCAAGGATTTCAGTCTCTAGATGTGCAAAGCTGGTAGAGACATACCCTAAAAGACTGGCAGCTGTAATTGCAGCAAAAGGTGGTTCTACAAAGTATTTACTCAGGGGGCTGAATAATTACGCACACCCCACCTTTCAGTTATTTATTTGTAAAAAATGTTTGGAATCATGTATGATTTTCGTTCCACTTCTCACTTGTTCACCACTTTGTATTGGTCTTTCACGTGGAATTCCAATAAAATTGATTCATGTTTGTGGCTGTAATGTGACAAAATGTGGGAAAGTTCAAGGGGGCCAAATACTTTTGCAAGCCACTGTACCTTTGCTGTTCTGTAATCCTAACTATGCCTAACAGTTAATGCTACAGTGGATTGACAGTTCTGCAGTAACCAGTATATGAGTGCTACATCAAACTGTATCCTCCTCTCATGCTGGTTTAGGCCTAACTTTTCTGGCTGAAACCTTGAACTAAAATTTTAGAATTTATCTAATGTCGAATTCTTGAAAAGCTAATGCCATGCCCCTTCAGCCTCTGTTGCGTTCCAAGTTTTGTTTACAGTGGCCTAGACCTGGATGAGACATTCTCACTTCTAATCTTCCAGCTGAAGAAGACTTTGTGATTGATGATGAGAACAAGGGCTGTCAGAAGGTTATTCACAACGAGACGCAGAGAGTGGCTTACAGCTACTTCTTCTTTCATTTTGTCTTCTTCCTGGCCTCGCTGTACGTCATGATGACCCTCACTAACTGGTTCAGGTAAGTAAGTGACAGTTCTAGACATTGTTCTCATATATGTATTTTGAATTTCTGAAATGTTTCTTTTGTAATCTCTGCCGTCGTCTCCCTAGTTACGAGTCAGCAGTGCTGGAGACCACTTTCACCCATGGCAGCTGGTCTACCTTCTGGGTGAAGATGTCGTCCTGCTGGGCCTGTGTGATCCTCTACCTCTGGCTCCTGCTGGGCCCTCTTTGCAGCTGTCAGAATGAATCCAGACCTCGGCGCTCGCGCATCAAACGTCGCTCAACATCGTCCCGCCATGTCACCGTCAGTGTCTGACACTCAGCAAGTGGCCTGGCAGGAGGGAAGTCGACATCTTGCAGAGTGGACAAGAGGTCAGGCGTCGAAGAGCCTCCCCATGTTGCCCAGCAGGAGGAAATTTTCAGGAATGGAGGTCACTGGGGTCAGGGGTCAAAGACTCACGGTGTTGTGAGAGAAACCCACGGGTGGTGCCCCTGCTGACATGTGAAGAACTGGGCACAGCCCTGATGTCACAGGCTTGACACCCTAAACCATTAACAAGGACATAACTGTGGTTTAGAAGCGCATTACAATATGAATTGCCAAAGGGATCAGATGGAGTGAACTCTTACTCAGTATATTGGGATTCGCAGTAAGCAGGGTAGGTGTAAAGATCAATAAAATTGTAAATTTTTAATGTTTAATTTTAGTATTTTTATTATTTTTGCAGTATGTAGACACTTAATATTGTAACAGAGAACAGCATTTATGTATTTGCTAGATTACTATTTCAGAGGCGCATATCTCTAACATTTAAAAACTTTCTTTTTCATGCATATCAAATAAAGAATTTGCCCTAAAACACAGAGCCTTTTTAGCCCTCTGATCTTAGACAAATAATTGAGGGTTATGAGCATGAACAAATCTTTCGAATTCTGCAAAAACAGAAACAATTTAAAAACTACCTATAAAGCAAAATATTTTCTTACTGACACATTTACAGTTCAAGCTGTACGGTATCTTTGAATCTTTTTGAACATGCATAATCCCTCTCTTTTGCAAACTGTCCACATACAACTGCAAACCTCAAAAAAAGTTTAACTTCAATATAGAATTTTAGTTTCCATCAATATAGATACAATAATATTGTGATCACATTACACATAACTACACTTGACCTAATAATCTTTCAACCAAAATGACATTATAATTTAGTTTTAATGTTTACAAGCATACATACAAACAAGCATAATCCAGTCATTTTGAAAGAAAGAAAAAATGCACATATAATCTGCTCTGTACAAAAACAAAGCATTCCCTAAAGACCCATGTGAAAATGTTCAAATTTATACCATTAATACGTAACCTTTTATCTTTTATTAGTCAACTTTATCCAATTTTTAATTAAAATTTACATTTTATTAAAGCTTAATATATTTTATTAAACCTTGATATAATACCTCTCCTCATTCAGGTCAGTGAAATACACCTGGCACCTTGCTAAAAAAGCTTGCTAGCATTAGCTGATAACTTAGGATGTAAGTAGTGATGGTGGAGACACCAAACACAAGTTTCAATACACACCTTTTACACACATAGAAGTAGACGTCCATGTCTGAGAAGTGCAGATAATGTAGACATTCATCAAAATACCTAATTTTCTTTAGTGGTCAGTGCAGGGCATAACTGCTATAGTAGCAGCATATGGGAAAACAGTAATCGACTCCTTCACGGTGAGCCCAGTTACCACCTCCTGATGCGTGTATGGACGCAGTTGCCAGTCCAACATGAGGTATTCTCCTGTGTCTTGGTTAACCAGTTGGTAGTTGCAAACACACCCTAAAAAAAACCTGTTCTTTTTAGCTTAACATCTTGATTAGAAATCGCTAACACATTAGCTTAGCTTTTCCCCATGCTGCCAGTTGTAAAGGTAAGCTAAAGCCAGTCAGCTTCTGGCTTTAGTTTGTTAATGCACAGACACAAAAGTAGTGGTGATCTTCTCAAAAAACTTGTCAAAATGAATCCATAATTTCAAACTACTCAAGTAAGGAGCTTTTACTTGACTTTCAGTGATAATGTGTTCAGTACAGAATAGCTACTGTGTGTGAGCTTTATTTCATGTAGTGCTAATGAAACCAGAAAATGTACAAACAACATCAGTTTAATTGCTTCTTTTAATTCATTCATAGCTTCCCACTTCTGTTTGATGGATGGAGCAGCTTTTGATTCTTATTTCCCACACAAACCCAAAGAAAGATTTGTTCATGTGTTAAATTAAATTCTGAAGTGTCCAAAAAAAAAAAAAGATCATGTCTGCATTGTTTCGTGAGATTTTGATCTTTGAATACTCTAAGACAAAGTTTACTAGAACAATTGAGAGGCAGCTAAGTAGATATGACGTTTTTCAACAAATAACTAAAGACATGTTAAAATGACACAGCTTGATTTACATTACATAATTCACTTCTGTATTTCACTATCATTATCCAGATATGGTTATTTATTGTTTACATTTATTTTTGCAAATTGTGAAGCAATTTTAAAAACTTAAAAAGTTAAATCCAGGAGCGCTTAAAAAGTATTAAAAAATGCAGAGGGGATAGAAGCTTCCTGTCTCATGCCTTCAAATGAAGTAATCTTGTCCGCAAGACTGAGTTTGAAATATGTTGTGCATCTAACCTAGCCCCGCTACAGCCCACAAAAGGTCTTGTTGATGTAAATATATGAAGCCTAGGACTGGCTTCCAATAGTCCCTGTTCAAATGAAGCAAAACTGAGCCAAGTGTCTGTGATGACTCCCATACAGTTAATGAGCAGGAATCAGGCTTAGTAAAAAAAAATATATATATATATGTGTGTGTGTGTGTGTATAAAGTTTTATTGGCCACTGTTTAATGTTGTGCTTCCTTTGTTGTAGTTGTAAAGGGTTTTTGTAAATACACTGTTTTCTTACAGATGTTAATGTTTTCTTGTTTGTTATTTCCAGTTATGTATGAAATTAGATTTAGTTTGATGTTCCATTGGTTGGTCTTTGAACACACATGCACTTTATATAGACAAAGGAAGTCTCTTTGGCACATGTACATACAGTATATTAGGTTCAAAAGCAAATATGATATTTTAAATCCATAACACAATAAACAGAGTTTAACCATTTAACTCATTACAAGGTTTCTTAAAACAGTTATAATCAATTATATTGTAGTACATTTGTAGCTAATCAGTGCCACACAATAAAATACTGTATATTTATTTTCTGTAAGGTATCAAAGGCCAGACCTGATTTAACATACTCCCAAAGAACTAATACAGCAAATAAGCAACGTTATGCAAGACATTACACAGCTGACACAAAAACGATGTATTATGATTGAAGCTTATTTTTTTTATACATAAACACTGTGAAACAATATGTTATTAGATATCACCAGTCAAAGATAAAAGAAAAATCCACCCTCTAATTCAGTCTGTAGTGATCGCTATTTCAGGTTTTTCTCATTGTTTAATTAAGATGCATTAGATTCTAGAACTGAACTCAGCTGTAGTGTAAAGACAGGTCACACCAGAGTTTGACTTAAATTGAAGATTGAAGACTAGTGAAGTTAGTAACTGCATTATATTCTGGTCCATTGTCTGAGAAAGAACTACACAGTGAGAAGAACTGGAAATACTTTTACTTTGGAAAGGTAGCCAGTCTATCGCTTCAACATAAACACATCTTCTTAAAGACTTACATACCTCCATGTTGGAAAAATCAGAAAAGAATTATGCTGTATGGAATGGACATTCAACACTCTGATTTACTTGTAAATCACAAACTATCAAACTATCACAAATTTATGCTGCAAGAACCACATCCTTGCTTAGATTGACAGTGTTTTTTGAAAGAGACTGGCAGACGGAATAAAGATAGATCTAGACCTGAGTCTGTGGACTGGGGAAGACCTCAGTGAGAGCTTGCAGCAGCTTCTGGGCCAAGCAGATCCCCAGGTACTAATGAGAGGTGTGAGAACTGAGAATGGTTGGGTGGGGTGGTGAGCATGAAAATGAAAGGAAATGTGCAAGAAAACCATACAACCATGGAACCAGTAGGGAAGTGTATGACGTGTGGTCCCACTCCTGAAATTCAGATAAATTATTTCAAAAAAGAAAAACAGACAATGAAACAACCCCATTTATCTTCAGTTGTTCAGCTGATATCGGTCCACTCATGTTCACTAATTATGGCTTATTATTATGGTACCCTGCCTCTTAGCCCTGCGACAGACAGGCGACCTGTCCATGGTGTACCCCGCCTCTCGCCCCCTGACTAGTCTAAAGCAGGTGAGCAGCAACTATTCCACATAGCTGTTCTGAGTTTGAAACACAGTATACCTTATTCTGGGTGAGATAGTTCCCATTAACACCCCAGGATTTGCATCTGAAAACATAATTGTTGGAAACCCAGCTTTGCATTCTGTCCCCTTTCTCATAATGAAATGTCTTAATATTTGATCATGTAGTTGAATATTTGTTGACGGCTCTATTTTTTTAAACCACGTCACCGCTAATATCCTTGACTATCTTTAATATAAATTGTTGTCTCGATGGTGTAGTGAACCTATAAGTTGAAAGTTATTGTTTTGGTGCAGTAAATCAACCCTGTTTACATTAATTGGCTAACAACTTGTGATTGAGATCTCGCTAGCCAATAAGATCAAGATTTACAAAACAGATCAAAATATTTGTTCAGAACAACCCAAAATAAGTGACTGAGACCATAAACTCATCAGGAGTTCTCTCACCAGGAGACCTCTCCAGTGTTTACAGAGATCAAGTCAGAAAGCCATAGACTTTGATAGGATCACAAGCTATTTTGAAACCACAGCTATCGCCATCTGCTGCCCATCAGACAAAATTCTTGTTTTTAGGCATTTTTTCAGAACTAATAAAGAGGAAAAAGATAAAGTGGATTTTTCTTTTACGCAAAAACAAATATAATATAAAAATATATGACAGCTGGGGGAAACACCCACAATAAAAAGGCCATTTCAGTCAATGTTCTTCTCTTTGGTGTTTTTAAAGGTGGCACAAGCGTCACCTAAAGTGCTCTAAATTGTACAGTAAGCTGGTCAGGCTTTTAAATAATCGTGGAGTCTTTTGTCAGTATTTCTGGAATACATGCATCACAAGGAATCCGATGGTGGTTTTTAAGGTCCAGAAATATTATATTTGAGTAAAGTTTCAGTATGAGCTTCATTCTCTGTTACACACAGTCTCACTGCAAAGTGTGCGACAACACTCATCCCCTCAGTTCTGCTGGCTGTTTGGGTCCTCTGTTGCTGCAGAGCCGTTCAAGCGGCCATAGCAGCTCATCCTCTCTCGGTCTGTATGGCACCACATAGCTCTCCTCCTCAAGCAGAATTCGGTTTAATGTGCGCTCATAATTAATGTGACGTCGCACCATGAAGATATACTGTTTCCCTATTTCCAAGTTAGGGCAGTCACACACATTAGGGACCCACAGGAACTCCCGGTGCTCCAGGCGGAACCGGTTCCGGTAGGTGTGGATGATCTGGACGTCATAACGAGTTTCCTCACCTCGTTGCAGCTTCCCAAGGACTCTTGCCCGGAAAACTAAAATAAAATAGCGATATTAATACATCTGTATGTGGTAACAAGCCACTAAAAGCAGCAAAAATACAATATTTAGTCTTACCAAAGTCCTTCTGGCAATACTGTCTCTGGCGTTCTCGTCGACCTTTAACCCGGTGGCATTTGCCGCAATGCCCTGAAGGATACACCAACCATAAATTAGTTCAGACAAGTGCAGACATAAATAAAAATATGTCTCATAGAAATATGACTCCATGGAATTAGATGAAAAAAATGGACATTAATTAGTCTTTAATTTATGTTTCTCCCATTTAGAAGATAGTGATCTTTTTATGACAGCCAAAAATGGCCATTGTAATAATTAATCCCGGACGAACCCCCACTTGTCAAAAACTGGGCTGCAAGGCCATGACAAAAAGGGAAATGCACACAAATACTTAATAATAGACTGTTTATGTTTAATGAAAGAAACAAGAAGAGAAGTTAAACTAACCATAGTGTTTAGTTAGTACAATCATTCGTCTAAATGAGTGCATGGGTGAGAAAGGTGTATGCAGTTTTCTCAGGGGTGAGAGCCACACAACTGAGCTCTGAGGACTTTCATAGTGCACAGGCACAGGAGCCCCATGCCAACAGATGTGACCTGCCACTCAAAGCCAAAAGGAGGGATGAAGTAGGTCATCACACCATGATTATCGTGACAAGCTTGGATGAGAGCCACACTGCAATACAAGATACTAAAGGTACGTCAAGACTACAGGTGGTACTATCACATGTTTCTTTTTAAAGGTACTTGGCAAGTAGGTTGTTCTCAGTAACTCAGAGAACTTGCCACAGTTCCTATGTGAATGTGGTCCCGGTGCCAAAACTTTGACCCCAAAGATGGAACCATAACCAAAGACTAGCAGTTGCATTCTACAGATTCTCTCTGCAATGATATTCTTCTCAAGGAAATTAGCCATGCTTTTGCTATGCAATAATCAAGTCTCAAATATATTGAAGTGTGTTCTAGTTCTCAAAAGGCATCAAGGCAGTATCAACTTCTTTTTTCTATTAATGTCAGACTGATTGTTGAGATCAGGGCTTTTTGGGGTCTTAGCAAAATACGCAAGACCTCTTGTTATTCTTGTGCTTCAAGCTAGTTTTTTTTATTACTCTAGCTGGGCGTTTATGTGGCATTTGGCCTTGCCAAATATTTGGGACTGATCTAATTTATGATGGATAGGGTACATGAATTTTTTAAAATACCAGTTTTAGCTTGTTGAGTGATGTGATGGATTGTTTGAACATACTTCCAGGTGAGGGCTGAGGAAGGAGATTTCTATGGTTTTCGTCCCGCTCCAGACGAGGCAGGATGGGCTGGTGAGGACGCTGGTGGGGACCGTGGTGGCGTGGTGGCTTTACTGGCTGTAAAACTAGAAGAGACAAAATCAAAACACTAATATGAGCATGATTTTTCAAATCCTTGGGCATCTTACAATTGCTTGTTTCTCTATTTATTGCAACCATGATCACTTTGGGCTCCAAAATACTAACATGGAAGTGACCAAAATGCTTTTGAAGCACTGAATCTAAAACTAATCAGTGATGTCATTTTCATCTTTTCTATTCAGCATATGCTCAAACCATAAGTCAAGGTTGATCCATTTTTTTCTTTAACTTATTTTTGATTATTACTTATTATTTGTTGCTTTCATTTTTTATTTTATTAAGTTTAGGCAACAAAGCCTCTGGATTTAAGAGTGGGCAGTTCTGTCCCATTTTATCCAGTACTAATGAAAAACTTATAGCCATGTACTAGAAAGTCGCAAAGGCAAACTCTTCCTCTGGAACTCCATTTCCATTGCAGGACAGGCTATAGGCTATGTTCATTTCATTTTGGATTATGATCAACAGGCAGGCAGAGCTGCTTTGAGTATATATACATGCATTGATACTACAGCATATCAGTTAACAATCTTCCAGAAATAAACAGTAAAACCCTGAAAAAAAGAAAAGACAATGTTTTTCATTAAATAACATAACAGGAAACATTTATTTGAATATATTACTTTAATAATAATGAAATGACAGACCAGTCTCAAAATCCATGATGTGTCTCAGTTATTCAACTTCACATTACATATCTAAAACTAAACTTAGTATTGTATAAGATAAAATATAAACAAAAACCTGCATCATACAGTTTGTTTTGCTTCAGGCAAACAAAAAAATGTTTTTATCTAAATAAACAATCAAAATACTATTTCTGCCATAATAAAAGTTCTGCTTTTGGCAGTAATTCACCTGCTGGAAAATGTTTCCAGAGAGGCTACTTAGATTTATTGCAGTGTTGGATGGAGTCTGACAAGAAGGCACAACTCCTCGGGCTCAGTGCAGATTCCCATGTGAATGTGAATATTTAAGGAGAGATTCAGCACATGTGTACTGCAGGCTTATCATGAGAGCTACACCAGCTGCATTTCTCAGCAGCAGCAACAAGGCCAGCCTGCAAATAAACAATTTTAAAATCAAGTGTGACCTGAACATGGATTGTTTTCAACTCTTCATCCACTGCAAGTGTTTTCACTTATTGAGCTAGATTAGAACTTCTCTAAGGGTGGTGTGTGCACGTGTGCGTGCCTTTAGGTTTGCTGCCACTCGTCTGACAACTTCCTTTGTCAGACAATAAAATGCACTCATGGGCTAATCTTGGCTTTACATTTATCTCTGAAAGGAGTCACTCACCCAATGTCCATGTTAAAGTTGACTGGAAAGCCTATATTTCTGAATTAGTTTCATCCCATACTACTGATCCGAGATGCATAAATATGTCTACAGTAATTTATTAAATGTTCATTAGGTTACTCAAAAATGTGTACTTTCTGCATTGTCAAGTGCTTTGCAGAGTGGTCAGCAGTCTGGTATTTTCATCATTACCAGAAGTCTGTTTGTTAATTTAGCATCATTACTGTCGTCATATCAATTTATAATGTCAGTGAAGAGCATCTGTTTTTTCAGTTTAATTTTTGTGTGATTTGTGTGTCCACTACAGAGGACATGAATGAATAGGCTGTGTCTCAGAAGGATATAGAATATAAACAACATTTTATAGTCAGTAAGACTTCAAACTAGCACCTTGGAGCATAAACACATAATTACTGAGAAAACAGAGGACTGTAGCAAAAGGGGCATTTTAGCCTCAGATTTGTACAGAATCAAACTTGTTTTGAAATCAGAGGAGTCATCCCCTGCTGGTGATTAGATGAAATTAAAATTTGAGGAAATTTCAAATGTTTTCAGTATTTTTATACACGTTATATATCTGCAGTTTTACTATAAAGTGAGCACTTGCATCTGTAGAGAAAGAGCTTCAGATGCAATACAAATGCTCTTAAATGGCTATTAATGGACATTTTTTTGTAGATGAGTTTTACTAACCAATAAATAATTCTGCTGCATTTTTACTTTCAAACCTTGTGGGGTTATTTTTGTTCCTTAATGTGGCTGAAACAGCCTCTCTTTCTGGAATTAATCCAGCCATCAGATGGATCACAAAGAATCCGATGGCGATCCATGTAAACCAAGTATAAAGTACTGGAAATGTTTAGTGCTATTACTGCAGATAGTCAGAACTAGAAAAATAATAACTATAAACTGTGTGATTTGAACTTCATGAGAGACTGCACGGGAAGAAAGTCTTGGTTTTCTTTTTCTTTTTGGAACCTGGATTTCACTGATAACTGCTCATTGCCCAGTAATATAAAATTAACAGAGAACACCTGTAAGTGAGTGCCATACATTTATCTGCAATACTTGGTGATGAGAAAACACTGCTTTGCATTATAGCTAGCATTCAGCTAAACTGACAACCAAAGACCAAGGGTCTACAACAACATGGGTGTGTTGTAGGTATTTGTGAGATGACTAAATAAATCTAGGAAGGTCAGGTTCAAGTAATAGATCCAAAGCACAACACAACAGAAGGCAACATTTAAAACTTTGGAAAGATACCACAAAGGCCATTTTAGCTTTTATCATTACAGAAAGATGGACAATAAAAATACTTAGTTCATGTAAGTATCTGCTCAGTATAAGGCAGATGGTTTTAATGTTGCTGCTGCCAGATGACAGCACACTCTTTCCGTCTGCTAGATAACCTTTCATGAGTTTTTCCTCTTATGGAAATGATTAAGGCAGACACTTCTTTACCGCAGTACTTGTGTGTTTTTAAAGGCAGCCTAAAATTTCTTCTCAACTTGAATTGAGCTTTAAGTAACATGAGGTCATTTGAGAAGATGACTGACTTCTGAATAGTTTACTGACTTTTTCCCCCTTTAAACTAATGGTTTAATCTATGAATCTGTTTCATGGGGATTAAATAGAGGAGATGGGCCTTACACCAGTGAGGACGGGGGGTGTTTGGTGGAGCCCTGGTAGTGGTGGTTGTGGTTGAAGCAGTGGGCTGATTCCAGGGTAGGTAGCTGGCAGTATGGTGAGCCTGTCGCAGTGGGCTCCTCCTTCCGTGGTAGAGAGCATATTGGTCTGGTGGCAGCCAATACTCGTACTCAATCCCCGGGTTTCTGTCTGTTGCCAGAACCTGCACACAAGAACAGCAGTGAACATTTTAGAAGTGGCATGGAAAAAATGAAAAATATTGTTTGGTGGGTTTTGCAAAGGAACCAGCTCTGCAAAGCTAGTAAACATTCAGTCAGGACCATTATAGCCAAAGGAAGATTTTTATTTCCATCTGCAGTAATGTGATTCTTTCACCCAAGCTGACATATACTCTTTCCAAAATGTTTTGGCTAACTCCAAATCCTATTATCTTCCTAATAAGAACTAGTCTTTGACTAGCTTTGTTGTTCTCATTTCTATTTTGTTGTTCTCATTATTCATCTTGTAATCAATATACAGTGTGATGCAAAAGTTTGGGCAACCTTGTTAATAGTCATTATTTTCCTGTATAAATCGTTGGTTGTTACAATAAAAAATGTCAGTTAAATATATCATATAGGAGACACACACAGTGATATTTGAGAAGTGAAATGAAGTTTATTGGATTTACAGAAAGTGTGCAATAATTGTTTAAACAAAATCAGGCAGGTGCATAAATTTGGGCCCTGTTGCCATTTTATTGATTCCAAAACCTTTAGAACTAATTATTGGAACTCAAATTGGCTTGGTAAGCTCAGTGACCCCTGACCTACATACACAGGTGAATCCAATAATGAGAAAGAGTATTTAAGGGGGTCAATTGTAAGTTTCCCTCCTCTTTTAATTCTCTCTGAAGAGTAGCAACATGGGGGTCTCAAAACAACTCTCAAATGACCTGAAGACAAAGATTGACCACCATCATGGTTTAGGGGAAGGATACAGAAAGCTGTCTCAGAGATTTAAGCTGTCTGTTTCCACAGTTAGGAACATATTGAGAAAATGGAAGACCACAGGCTCAGTTCAAGTTAA